>JANLJB010029770.1:0-17388 GCA_026212285.1 Bursera cuneata
TACACTTTTAAGTGCTTATCAGCAACGAACCAGATACCAAGTTTTTGCTAATTTCTAGCACAAATAGGAGTTCAATGTCAGCTTTTTCCCCAACGACATTTTCAAGATTACCTTGCATTGTCTCTCAAATGCAGACATTGTAGAGTCTCCCATGAGCAGCTTCTCACCATTCTCAATTAGTTCAAAGGTAGTGAACAACCCTTTGTCTGAGAACACGTGCATGTAGCACCGGTTTCAATCCACTTTTCTCTTGGGTTTGATCCGACCAGTTCACCTAAGAAACTACTATACAGAGATCAATTACTAACACATCTTGAGCGACATGCATTTTCTTCATTCTCTTTTCTTAGGAAGTCTACATTCGGTTAACTTGTCATCCAGTTCAAGCATCCAATTTTTGCTTCTTGAAAATTCCTCCTTTCGGACCCAGCTTGGTCCTTTTCACTTGACTTGCTCTTCTTGGACTTGGAGCTTTGTCAATGCTCCACAACATTCACTTTAGCCATGTGTAAACTTGCCCCTTTCCTTTTAGAAGTTTTGTTGTCTTCTTCAATTCGACGCATGACAATCAGTTCTTTAATGTTTATCTTCTTTAGCTTATGCTTAAGGTAGTTATTGAAATCCTTCCATGTAGGGGATAACTACTCAATGATAGAGGCTACTTAAAAGTTTTCACTTACGGTCATCCCTTCGGCATGAATCTCATGTAAGATCACTTGGATTCCTTGAATTTGACTGATCATAGTTCTGGAGTCCACCATCTTATAATCTATGAACCAATCCTCAATAAATTTCTTAGCTTTGGCATCCTAAATAATATTTCTGGTTTAGAGACTTCCATATGTCCTTTGCCATTTTCTTTTCACTATACACAATATATAGTGAATCAACTAAACTATTTATCATATAGTTTTGGCACAAGTATTTAGAGTGCTTCCAAGCATCAACCACATTGACGACTCAGATATCTGTCCATCTTTACTCAAATTTATAGCATCATCAGTCAAAAACCTCGCAAGGTTCAAAGTGGTCAGGAAGAACAATATCTTTTGTTGTCACCTCTTGAAATTCACTCTATTGAAAATCTTAGGTTTCACCCTATGGTTCATCAAAACCGCCACTGGAATTGGTGCTTGAGTCATAGGCGTAGGTTTAGTCTCTTGAGTCACAATGGAGTTAACATTAGCATTTTCTGAAATCATCAAATTCAAATTATTAAAATTTCAAAAAGTGGTAGATTTCTTAACATAGTGTCATTCACTCTGGTAAAAATAAACTAATTTGTTTTAAGATTGTTGTAAATAATAATAATGAATGCACTAAATAATTAATTGTTGTACACTAAATGAACAAATTAATTACCAGAAAATAAAGATTGTTTATATAAGACAAATATAAACAATATAAATAACAAATTATAGAAATCTTTTATAACAAATAAAAAGATGAGTTTGAGATAAAACCGAGGCCCATGTCTCATATAGTGTCCTTAAAACATATTCGCTCTTCACTAGAATGCTTGAGCTTTTGTAGCGTTTGTCTCCCACGATATGGTAACTAGAGGGCACCATGAAAATTGCTTCCAACGAACTTGAACAATGCCTTAACTCTATCACAATGGAAGCCTAAAACACTAAGAACCTTTATGAAAAGCAACAGAGAAGGAGCTGGATTTTGTTAAATGTTTTAGGCTAAGAAGAAGCTTTATATAGGTAAAGGTCTAGACAATTATGAATCATAGCAATTAAGGCATGATTGGAACGAATTTAAGGCCATAATGTGAAAACAGTTAAATTTGAGCCATTAAAGTCATAATTCCAAAATCGTTAAAAAGTAGTCATAGTGTCAAAGTTATTATAACATCCCAGAAATTTAGAACGGTGAAAATTTTCAATTTGGTACCCAGAAAAATTTTTCTGTGCATGTATTCATTATTTGTATGTGTTGTTATAGGCGAATTAATGTGTATGAAAGTGTACATACAAACTATTCTGGAAATGAGACTAAAATGATATTAAAAGTAATGGCTGTATGCGAAATCGATGTGCGCCAAACAAAGAGTTGGCGCCACGGCGTGAAATGGATTCCACGCTGAGGCTTGGTTTTGTGTCGCAGCCCAAAAGGGTATGCATTGCGGCGCTGAGGCAGGATTTCACGGAATTAAGAATTCTAAAATACCGAGCGTGTCCCAATTTCTTTTTAAATTAGAAACCCTAGCCTCCCCCTCTCATTTTTCACGGGACAGAGGCACACGTAGAAGAGAAAGAGAAGGAGAGAAAGAGGAAGGAAGAGAGAGAAAGCTCGGCCTTCCGCGTATCGACGCTCCGAGGTAGGGAATCCTCTTATACTAATCTCTATTTCCTTTTTATCGATTTATTTCTTGAATGTGGGTTAGGGCTTACAGGATTTGGACTATTTCAACTTGGTATTGTTAGATTGGGACCTGTATGTGGATTGTGTATGATATTTATAGAGATTTATCGCATATTTGTGTAAAGGAATAGGAATGTGATGTATTTACGTGTAGTATTATTTTGGGTCACGTGAGATTTATGGATTTTGACATGGTTGGAGGTTGGATCTTGATGGTTAGGCTTCCGTGAGTGGTTTGGGATGGGATTCATGTCTGCGTAATGGATTTCTGATAATTATTGTTTAGGGTTGAGATCACGCGTGATCGTGAGTGTATACGTGAGGTAAATTTGAGATGCGAAGTGATGAGCGAACCTTGGATTGACCTTGCTTTATGTACAGGAATCCATGGAGTGAGCTGATGATCCCAGATGGCCTAGCTAGTGTACAGGATCCGAGTGATCGGTGGTTAGCCTTGCTTGGTGTGTAGGGATCCACTTGGTATACGGGTAGTCTAGCTTGTGAGCAGAATCCAAGTAGTATCTAGATTGTATTGCCTAGTGTGCAGGAATCCTAATAGATATTTGAAATAAACCTGGATAGTCCCACTATGTGAGCGGGATCCACGGGTGAGAGTTAATGACCATGCGGTTGGTAAATGAATGAGCAAGCTTGTATGGTTATATGTTTCTCCCCACTTGTGCTTTTGATAAAATGTTATAGTTTTGCGTATGTTGAGATTTCCTACTGGGCTATGTTTGCTCACCCCTTTTTCTTCCATAGGTACCAGAGATCAGGGTCAGACTTCAAGCGGGAATGTTCCGGAGCTCACTTAGAGACTTTCGGGAAGTTAGGTTAGACCCCTTTTCATGCATTTTGTATCTTTCAACACTATGTAAAAGAGTTATGAATATGTGAGCGGGATCCACGGGTGAGAGTTATGTATAACCTACGAATAAATGCATGATTTTAAATTGTTTTCATTTTATTTATATAGTTCACTCCCAGGATGTATAAGGGATTATGGGTCGTGACAGTTATTATGAGCCATTAAAGTAGGGGTGGGCATAAAAACCAGACTCGTCAGGTTCGACCTGACCCATCGGATTTTCGTCGGGTTGGGTGATGGGTCAACCTGACATCGGGTCCGAAATTCTCAACCCGTCGGGTTCAAGTTTTTTGTCGGGTTTCTCTCTTAAAACCCGAAATCTGACCTGACCCGACCTGACCTTTAATTAATGCAATATTTGCAATTCCAGAGCTTCAAACCCCTTCCCCTCAAGTTATTCCTTTGCATCATTACCACCAGGCTACACCATCTTTTGATAATATTACGTAAAATATTTTATTTTATTATATAATATGAATTTGACAATTCTAAAAAAGAAGTAACTGGCGGGATTCGAACACAAACGCTCTGGAAGTAAAGCTTTGGTACCATGACCACTCGGCTGCAGGACACTTTTATTGTGTTTTGTTAACTTTTTTATTTATTTTATCATAATATGTGGAACCCGATAACCTGACAACCCGACCCGAACTCGACCTAACCTGAATATGTCGGGCTTATTTTAACCCGAACCCGACTTCGGGTTCATTCTTCCCAACCTGTCGGGTTATCGGGTTGGGCCAAACCTGACCCGACCCGTGCCCACCCCTACATTAAAGTTCATAAAACTGATAAACATGTATTAATATGTCAAAACATTTCACGACTTTAATTGGCTAAAAATAAAAGAAAAAGCTATAAATCAAGCCAACTCGAGGAACAATTTTTTGACCCCGTAGGATGCACACATAGGCCCAAAGCCAAGCCTAAGGATTTGCATTTCCCCTGCGCATATGAGTATACGATTATTTTGAGTACATGAGTATACGATTTTGATATTTTCTCAAAGGAGAATTCAAATCCACCAAGACAGACCACTAATAATTATAAAAGTGGGTCTTACTCATAATTAAGTTCTAAAATGACTCATCAAATTATTTTAATAACACAATTTTCCAACAGAGTTGTCCTCCTCAATTATTCAAAAAATGGAAAAGTAAGTTTTGAGCTAGCAAATAGCAAATGAAACTTCAAGCTTCCTTGTGTAGAAATAACAGTGAGTGCAAAAGTTGAAGTAATAATACTTTTAAAATTTAGTTAATTATTCTTATATCCATTCAGGATTAAACAACATCTTACAGGCAAGAACTGATAGATTAGAAGTGAAGAACTATTAGCATAAATAATAACGGACAAAATAATTGTTTACACTTGTTAGTTGTTATTAACGAAAAACGTACAAAATAATAACATACAAAATATTACGCCAACACTCCCTGTCATTTCTTTCTCTCTTCCTTTCTAATGTTTGTTGACACGTGTTCATCAATCTTTTAAAAAATAACAATAATTACAAGTAAAAAATTAAATCAATTATTAATGATTAAAGTTGAAGAACACTTGACAACACAAAAAGTTAAAGAATGGTAAAGAGAATATTGCCAACACTTCTCATAAGACTTATTGAGATAGTTATTATATGACATATGTGCAACAAAGTCAAATTAGTTTGTAATAATTAATTTGTAGATGTAGATCTTTACTTCAATTTGCTAGTTTTTGTTTGTTTATTTATGATTTTGTCTTTCTGTTTTTAAAATGATTTGATGTTTAAGTAAGATTTGTGGTTGGTTTTGGATTTTGAAAATGAAAGATTTATAGTTGGTATTAGATTTTGAAAACGATATTTGAATTTATTTAAAAGGTGTATAATTGATATTTGAGATTGGGATTTGAATTTAAAATTCATTAAAAAATGAGCAAAACATAAATATTTTTTCAAATGCATAAATAAACACACCCAACGTGTAAGTGCTACTTTCTTAAACTAGAGGGTAAAGTCAAGATTTACCCATACCTTTTATTTACCTCTATTACATGTCAATTTTTTTGGGAAAATTAAAAATAGCCTAATTTTTTAGAAGGTTTTCTAAAAATTAAAAGTATTTTAAAGATTTAGATATCATATTAAGGACGTTTTAAGATTGATCCACTTTTAAAAAATTTAGATATCTTATATATCTAATGATGGTCAATGTTAAAAAAAAATATCTAATGTGTATCAGACATTAAATATCGAGTATCTAATAGACCATAACGTTTAAATTTTTAAAAAAATCCCTTAATTTGAATTAAAATTATAGAAAACCCAATATAAATATACCTCTATCTCCTTGAATATGAACAAAGACTCGAAGCTCAATCACTATCAACATAAAATTAATCTTTTATTGAATTGTTTAGTAAATCAACTTAACCAATGTTTAATCAAATTACAAAAAAAAAATGGCCCACGTTTTTAGTTTGTTTTTAATGAAGTTGAAAAATTGCACGAACTGTTATGGGAACAAGAGGGAAGTGTTGGGAAGTAGAAAAAGAGTTTGAATTTAGAGAATCAGACAAAAGGACAAGAGTTAGCAAGAGTAAGATACACAAAGGTTGTATTTTCAAGATTTAACATTAAATATATTGCTCCACTTAAATTACTCTTTTGTCCTCTTCTTCAATATTATTATTATTATCAACCCCTCTGTAGCTCATTTTCAAACTTCAAACTCGTCACAGTTTCACTCGCCTCTATCTCTCTCTGTTCGTGTAGAAGAGATTTTAGTTCTTCTTCTTTGATTCTCTTGTGCTTTGCTCAAAAGGGTCTTTTCAGGGAGAATTCACACTTCCCAGAACCAGAAGAGAAAGTATTGAAGTTGCCTTTCATTTTCGGATAACGAGGTGAGCTGCTGAGATTAATTGATTGACGACTACTTTCTTCTCTTGCATTGCATTCAGTTTTTGTTGTCTCTTATATATCAAATGTTATCTACAGATATTGCACTTAAAATCTCATGCTTTTAATCAATTTTATTACGTTTTCTCAGCTGCCAAACAGTTGAGTGGGGTCTCAAAACAGAGACACAGATTGCTTACTTTTAGTTTTAAGATCTGACTTTTTTGTTTTTATTTTTTTGTTTCACCAGCAAATTACTTATACTTTCTCTACACATAGTTGATTTTTTTTAAAGTATTAATTTATTCTGATCCATTTTGGTGATTCTTGAGCTTTGATCTGTTTGAAGTTTTCCAGACTTGTTTGAATAAACAAATACATAATTTATTTCTAACCCATTTGGTTGTCAATAATAATGATTTTGTTCTGTCTAGTGTCTATACTTGTATGTAATGTACGATACAAATAAATAGAAAATTATTATATAGCAAATTCAATTTATATTATAAAGCATTACCAGGCGCGTAATGGCGCGTGGTGCGACTTTTTTTTGTCATTCCTCCGATTCCTTCTCCTGAGGCCTGACTGGTACTTTAAGACATGCGTGCCTCTGCTCATGCTCATCCTTTTGTAGCGTCCACTACTTTAAAACTTGTCAGGAAAAAGCTGAAGAGTGAATTTAGTGGAATGTCAGAACTGCCCTTGGTGAGTTTGAAGTATGAGAAAAAGTTTTTTGGAGCTTTGAGGGAATGTCCACATTTTGATATAGATGTTGCTATGCTCAGTGGCATGGAAAAGTGCTTTTACACTGCCCCAGAAAAGCTAGGTACCTTGAGAAATATAAAGAAAGACTTGGGGGTTTGGGAAAAGTGGGAGCATTTGGGATGTAGTTGGTTTGGTATATTTTGATTTTTGTAGAAAAGTGTGCTGTAGTGCTTGAAGATTTTTTTTTTTTTTTTTGGTTAGTAAAGCATGTTGGCATCGGCAAGTAGTAGCATTATTGAGCATGAGAACTCGGTAATATTTTCCAATCACTAACATTGAATATGTTATTGAAACTTAGATGATCCATTCCCCTTCTTGGTGAAAAGGTGATGACATTGCCTGGGCATGTAAACAAGCCAGCTACAGCTAGTACAATTGGTCGGGTTGATGTTGTGACTGTGATGCTATGTTAGCATGGTCAGCTATCAGAAGTTTAATTTTGTTTCCTATTGAAGTTCTTTTCCTTTTGTAATTGGTTTTCTCCCCATAATTCCACTTCTTTTCTCTCCTTTCCTATCTGATTTTTTCTCCCCTAATTCCCTAATTTTATGTCCTACTTGTGCTACGTCATTACGTTTGCCTTCAATGATTGAATAAGTTGATAACTTACCTGCTCCCAACAAGCTATCATGATGGTGATTTACTTTCAGATTCACTGGTACCTAAAATGAGTATATGGTGGGCCAAATGAAAAAGCAAAATACTAACCCTCTGCTCGAACGCATGGCTGACCTGCTCTGCATGAACTGCAGAAGATTTTGAAATGATATGTGTAGATTTATTTATTTTTTCCACGTGGGGCATTTAATGTGTAACTTCACATTCCAATTTTCTCCTGAGGGGCCATATTTGTCGAGGATGATAAACATGTTACCTCATTCACTATTTTATCGATCTGGAATGGCCAAACTTAATATGAGCCAGACTGCAAAGTTTGTGGTGATCCTGTGCTTTGTAGGGAAAGTTTAAAAATGTACTTTTACACTCACATGTCACGGCCGAGCCACTTGTGTATTATAGTCTGAATCTACCTGCTCTTTCTAGTTTCAAGTGGGCCTAGTAAGCATGGGCACGCATTGACTGAGAACATGCAAGACAACGGACAAACAATTATAATTTTGTTGGTTTCTGGCACTTGAGTTTTGACCCTTTATCAAGTGCAGCTAGCTAAGATCAAAACTCTCTACCTCTTCTAAATCTGATCGCTGAAGATTTATTTGATTAGTTTTCTGATGATTTATATGACTTTTGAGGGTGAAAACAATGGTACTTCTGGTTAGAAAGTACCTTCACATCTTCTTGGATTTCTTATTATGTGCTGGACCATTTATTTGCTTCTATTTCTAACTTGATATATATATATTTTTTTACACTTTGAATTCTGCAGATCACAAGTTTCTCACTATACATTCCTTCACATAGCTCCTCTTCAGCCTATTGTCTTCAGGAGTACAAAATGCCGAGGTCAAGGTTAGAGAACCTAATCTACCATGATATAACCAAATGTAGTATTATTCAGGGATGTTTTGTTGGTTGAATTTCTTTTCTGAAGTAACACTAATGGGGTTTGTTCTGTGAAATTTGTGGGATCGAATGAAACTTAACCTTGCAAACATGTGTATTCAAGCTTATGACTAACCAGGTTTAAAATAAATCTTCTTATTGTTGCATATTGATGGCTTCAGAAAACTTCTTATTTTCTCATAAAAAAAATATGTCGCCTGTTTATAGGCAATGCAAATAGAACATGAAATTGTGATTTGTTACGCTGTCTCTTTTATCTTAGTCTGATGTGTTAATTTCATCCTCAATCTAATTGGATTCAATGCTTCATGTTGTCTCATGTTGTTTTTGCCATCTTTTTCATTCAAACTTAAGTCCGTTTAGAAATAAACTTTATAAAATCTCACTAAATTACATATGCCATTTGTCAAGGATCTCTATTAGTCATACCTCGATGTCCCACAAATTAATGCCATGTTGTCGTCAGTGGCTGGAATACTTTTTTTGTTTTTGTTTTTTGTTGTAATTACAGTGTAAACTGGATAACTTTTTTCTCCATTTTCAGTCATTGCTTGAACCTCTCTTAAGCTTTTGCTGTATAATATATAGCAATAAGATTTAAGTTAATTGAGTGTGTAATTGATAATTAGTGGATTCTGGTTTCTCGTTTTATTGAGGACTAGGGGGACAGAAATGCCTCAGAGACAGTCTCCTCGAGGATCCCATCCACTCAGGACATCAAGTTCTGATTCAGATCCTCTGCATCATCGACTAACTACTGATCGCAGCCCCAAGCTAGGAGACCGCCGTTCCCCAAGAGCTGCTCCCCACTCTGATCCACTAAATCAGAAGAAACTTGGTACTCGTATTGCGGATTTAGAATCTCAACTTGGGCAAGCGCAAGAAGAGCTAAAGATTCTGAAAGATCAGTTGGTTTCGGCTGAGGCTGCAAAAAAAGAAGCTCAAGAAGAACTGGAGAAGAAAACCAAAAACTCAGAAGTTACAGACTTGGTGGAGATTACCGAACAACATACTCTAACTGAAATTCAAGAAGCTAAAATAACAGAAAGCAATCTTGGGGATGAAGTTCTGTACGGAACCCAGAGGGAGACTGATGTTTTTGAAGTCCCAGTAGAAAAAGTAACAGTTGAGTCCAAGATTGAAATCGGCCAACAGAGCTGCGAAGATGAAAAAGAGACCAAACAAGTTGATATATTCACTGAACCACTGGCAATTCCAGAGCCAGAGAAAGCATCTGTCGATGACTTAGCTTTGATGAACAACGAAATAAATATGCTAAAAACCAAGTTAGCAGAGAAGGAGAAGGAGCTAGAGGCAATAGGTCAAGAAAATGAAAGCTTGAAACAGCATCTCAATGAAGCAGCCTCAAATCTTTCAACTGCTCAATCAAAGAAAGAGGAAATAATGCAGAGCCTGAGCCAAGTAGGAGAAGAGCTGAAGGCAAGCAAAGAAAACGTTGTTAAGTTGAAGGAAAAGCTGGAAGCTGTGGAAGGAGCAAAGGAGGCACTGGAAACAGAGATGAAGAAGTTGAGAGTACAAACTGAGCAGTGGAGAAAAGCAGCGGATGCTGCAGCAGCAGTTCTTGCTGGGGGTGCAGAGATGAATGGGAGGATTCCTGAGAGGTGTGGGTCCATGGATAAACACTTTGGTGGTGTGTTTGAGCCTTTGGCTGGTGGATATACTGGTTTTGTGGGATCGCCTGGGATGTCCAATGATTTAGATGATGGATTCGGAAGTGGTAAGAGGAAGGGTTCTGGAATTAAAATGTTTGGAGACTTGTGGAAGAAGAAGGGCCACAAATAAGTACAAGACTCACATTCATTTGTGATGTCGAAATGGTTGCTTACTATTTCTTATTTAGTTGGCAGATGCATGGTGTTCCATAGTTATGTTGCAGTTATGTGATCTTATTCCTAGATGTTGTACTTCATTTATGGCTAAGGTTCCTGGAGCCACGTCTAATAGATTGGCATTTTCTTGCTGCCGTGCCTGAAAAGAAAGTATTTTGTTTTTAGTTCTTTGCTTCATTTGGGTTCTCCAATATGCTGTGCAAAAAGAACTTGGCAGGTGATTTGTGCATAGCCAAATTGCCTACCTCAGTTCCAAGACATACTATGTTTGAAAAACAAAAGCAATTCCTGAACAAGAATGCTCATCAGTGTTTAATCTCTTTCCAGCAAATTTTATCATAATTTACCAAGGAAAAAAATGCGAATGAATTCGTGAATTTTTTTTTTTTTTTTGGCTGTTCATATGCATTTTGGGCAACCAAAAAAATTCCTAGGTAGTGCAGAATGCAAAAGCACTTCCCAGAAAAATTCAGGCAGTGTAGAATGCAGTTGCACTTCCTAGAAAATTTTCAGCCAGTGCTTTGAAAATACCAAGAAAACATAGAACTTAATCGGTCAATCCCCTTTCATATTCTTTCAAGAAATGAGAGAATTTCATGAGTGCTTCTTCGAATGAAATAATAAGGTTTTCATTGAACCAATAAAAAAGAAAACCAAAACAAAGAAAAAGAGAAACAAGATTATGGTTGGTATGGTTAGTAGGTTTTGTTGAACCAATAAAATGGAAAAAATAATTAATTAATTGAATATATTATATTTATCTGATTTTTTTTTTATTATTAGAGTGTAGAAAGAAATGTATTTATTTCTAATTTTTTTTAATAGGTGTCGAAGCAATTTGTTAGATGTAAATAGCCCCACCCTTCTTAGAATCTAAATTGATAATGTTAAAAATGAATCCTTTTAGGGAAAAATGTTAAATTGAAAATCCCTAAAACATGTAAAAATAGCTAAATTTAAGGAGACTTTGAGTTTAACAAGTTTCTGAAAATTCTTTACATGTTCAGTCAAATTCAATGTGTTTTAGGAAAAAAAAAAAATTCTTTACACATTTTAGAAGTATGTCCTATAAATGTTTAACACTATCCACAAACTAGGAACGATAATTTGACCCATCAAATAAAATATATAATAATATATGAAAACTAAATATCAATATCTAACCAGTTATCTAATTAAATCTAATGACTAAGATTTCTATTGAGATGACATCTGGATTAACTAAAATATAATATTTTAAATTAAAAATATCAATATTTTAATTATCTACTATTATTATCTTTAAATAATTAATATCATTGATTACCCTTAAGGTTTCATTTAATTTTCGATATCAATCAAGTTACCTAAAATCGAACAAATGATATTTTTTAAATTTCATGCAGAATAATTAATATTCTAACTCAAAATCCTAAATAAAAATTAATGAAAAATTAAAAATTAAAAAAATTAAAAAAAAAAAGAGAACTCCTTTCAACTAAAAAACATGAATTACAAATACCAAGTACATAACAATGTTCTAAGAATTTAATACAAGCCATACTGAACAACTTTCAAATACATCAAACTTAAAGTACAAACACACCCCAACACAGGGTAAAAATGGAAAAGAGCCACGACATCATGACTGCCTCTCCGATACAAACTATGATGAAGATGATGAACCAACTGATTTGGACCCTCACATGCTTTGCGATTGTGATTGTAGATACCACATCAAACATCTCCTGTGAACAATTGCCTCACCTTGAGATTGTATTCGTTGCTTAATGTTTTCCACTAGGTCTGTGGATTAGGGGAAGCAAAATACGGGTACATACTTCTCCTAGAACAACCCAGATGAACTATGGCCGACAAGAAATAATAGGTAATGCATATGTGTGCACCAACCACTTGGCTGAGTGAAAACGGTGAAAAAAATGGGAGAACTCACTCACCTGTAAATCACGTTCAAGCAAAACAACTATTGTGTACTTGAGATTTATAATGAAAATATATGTATTTAAGATACAAATTACGATGAATATGGAAGAGAGATAAAAATTGAAGAGATTTTGTCATAAGACAGAAGCATGAGATTTTTTTTTTAGATATAAAATTGTGAAAACGTGTTTTTTTTTTTTATTTTGATTCTGAGGATGACTAATTCTCTTTCTTACAGTAATGGGATTCCCATTTTAGAGTTTTTTTTTAACCATCTAGAAGAAATGGGAATACAAGGAATGAAAATTTCGTGCGAACATTTTTATTGAACCAAACCTCCCTTTAGAGAAAAAATGAAAAAATATTTATGACCCATTTATTTTATCTTTGAGAGTCTGTGAGTAAGGATATTTACTTTGATGCCCTAGGAAAATGGGTTGAAAACAGTTAACATCCCGCTTTTTATAAACTAATATTAACCCCTCAAAAGTTAATAGTTACCTGTATAGTGCCATCAATGCCCTTATGAGATAACCATTTTTCCATTATCTTGAATTATTAGAATGGAATGCATCTTAAGGGTAAAATAGTAAATTGACTCAAGCTCATTTAATCAACCAAAAAATATTCCTTTGCATTAGATTATGAGTTGACATGGAGATGATGGGGGCTTGAAATGTGGCTAAAGACTTTACATGAAGAATTCATAGTCATATATGTTTCCTCCTTTGCCAAGCACGCCATACCTAAAGCATAGAAGCAGAGAGAAAACCAAGTTAGAGTCTTAAAGCTTGAAACTTCTTCGCTGAAAGCTCGACTCTTGTTTGGTAAGAAGGAATATCCAGTGAAAGGGCGGATTTTTGGCGAAGGAGATGGGGTCTGCCATATATAATAAGCAGTTTTTATTTTTTTCAATTCATTCTGTTTCTGTATACCCCTCTTTTTCTCTTGTTTGTGAGCTTTGTTGTCACTGTGTTTGGTTTCCTTTCTGTGTTGATTTGTTGCATATGTGTTATGTAGTATCATTTCTATGTTCATTTGTTGTGTTTGTTTTCAATCGTTTTGTTTCTTTGTTCATTCCTACACATGTATCATTTCGTTTCTTTTACTATCTGACATGTTTGTTTAATTTTGTGTTACTGGATATTTGTAGTTATAGTTTGATTATGTGCTACAGTTGCAGGTGGTTATATTTTACTAGTTATCTTTTTTCTTTTGTGTGCATAGTAGTATATAGTTTATTTAAGAGGGAGTTGGTACTCTGTTACTTTTCTTGTACTATGTAGTTTGTGATTAAGAGAGAATTAGGCACCATTTAGGTGTTGAATTGCATAGAAATATCTTATAAAAGGTGCATAATTTAGTTGGAAGTTAGTAAAAGTGTAGAAAATGTGCATTGATAAGTAAATGAGATGATTTAAGGCAAAAACAACACAAACTGCATAGAAACTAGAAAAGCAACATAGAGAGTGAGCGCAGCAGCGCTTAGAAGCCAAGGCCACAGCCTCCACTCTTTGCCACAAGGTTGCATGAACTAGAGTATGGGTGCTGCGATGCTCACTCTCTAATGCTTGATGTGCAAATTTTAAATACTCACAAGTGCATAAATCAATATATAGAATAATGACAAGTTCACTTAAGGTCGATCTCTTACGAAATTACAGTGGTCTAAGTTCTTAATATTTTCTTTAAAATTACCAAATTAACAAATAAGTAAATCCTAAACACTCTAACCAAATTGATGGTAAAAACTCAACCAAATCAAACCGATTAATTAATCAACTAAAAAGAACACAATACATAAAAGGAATTCAAATTCTGAACTGGATGAAACAATATGGATGCGAATGAGGATATAGCTAATATTAATCATGCATTTTGCTATTGGGTGATCAACTTAGTTATTCATAACCCTTGATTATTGACCATTCCACTGAGGCTAGAAAATCCAAATGTTCATGGTTAACCCTCACCTACAATCAATCAATAACTTCCATGATCAGGTTGTTATTTAATCAATTGACATATGCACAATAAATTACAAAACCATTCAAATCAAAACAATAATCATCCATCAATTCAAACACTTATTTAATAGGGTTAAATTAGGGATTGATAATTTATCTAACCCTAATTCTCAATTTCTTACTTCAACTACAAATGGAGGCAGCCGATCAACAATTCATAATCAAAGATTTTAAATACAATAAACAAGAAATAATCAATAAATTTATTCAAATAATAATCACCCAATATTCAAAATATGTTTAGCTACTCATAATCAAATTCAAATCCATGAATACAATCAATAACGACTTAGCATAATCAAAACCAAATATACAAAAGAAAACCCCCTTAATTAGAAAATCAATCAGATCTTAAGTTGGTTGATCTCCTCTTCAATCCTTAGATACTAATTTGATGAAGAATGATGAAGATTTGATGTAGATCCGGTGGATTATGGTATAGATTGGTGAGAACTGATGGAGAAAGGTGAAAGAAAAGTGTTAAAAAAGTGTTTCAGCAACCCATAATCAACCTCCTTTCTTTAAAAATAACTCCCTTATATAATAATTGAGATTAAGGTTAAAATTGGGCAAAATCAGAAGTGCATACATCTGGCCAATGCTTCGGCTTCCATTTCCCAGCGTTGTGGTGCTCAACTTTCTGCTTGCCAGTGTTACGATGTTGATTTCGAGCACCGCGATTTTCAAATTTAAAAAAAAGTCATAAATATGAAAGTTGTAACTCTATCTCTTAGCTTGCCAATGCCACAAGAATTATCGAACTATGATATTTTATGAGAAAGTTATTCTTAAAATACCGGGAGATATTTATGGGTCCAAATTCTTTTGATTTCAACATTTTCATTGCTCTTTTTGCACAATTTCCTTCAAATGATCTCCAAAAGCTCAAACACCTATAAAAGAAGAAAAACACCTTAAAGAAATATGATCCTTATATAAAATGCATGAATAAGTGCTAAAAACATAACAAAATACCAGGACAAATATTGGTTTATCAATGTATTTCTATTTTCTTTGCAGTTTGCCTTGTTTTTGCATTAAATCATCTCATCCACTTATCAATACACATTTTATACACTTTCACTAACTTCCGACTAAATTATGCACCTTTTATAAGATTTTTCTATGAAATTCAACTCCTAAACGGTGCATAAATCTCACTTAATCAGTTTTCATGTCTAGCTAATATGTAGTATCTATTTACTATAGCCGATTTGGTATTCTTCAAGGGGATTTAGTATTCATGTAGTTTGTTTCATGTTTTAATTTATTTTTTCCATTATTATTTGTACGCAAGAACAACAATAAACTTTTTTGTGAAATTTACTTTGTTTGATGAAAC
The DNA here is from genome assembly GCA_026212285.1 of Bursera cuneata. Classification (NCBI taxonomy): domain Eukaryota; kingdom Viridiplantae; phylum Streptophyta; class Magnoliopsida; order Sapindales; family Burseraceae; genus Bursera; species Bursera cuneata. The sequence continues at coordinate 15,554 of JANLJB010029770.1, forward strand.
ATATTGTCTAGATAATATAGACCTAGATGTGTTTAGATTCATTTTGTTAGATAAACACATAATCGTAAGGGTTAAATTGGATGATGTAGCTAATCCTTTTAAGATTGAAGTCTAGAGGTGAATGTATTTTGGTTGATTGTGGTGAGGCTTAATGAACCTATTCAAACTTGTGACGCTAGGAAAGCAAGGTCGTGGCACCCGAACGTCAGAATCTTAAGGCTACAATGTTGGAAAACTGAGGGGAAATTATAAGAAATGTTATAAATTAAGGGCCTCTTTACAAAAATATCCCACCAGGCAAATTTCTTTGATGTACTTATCCAAAAAAATATAATTTGACCAAAATGTCTCTGAATAAATATTTCATTTTCTCCACCATTCCTCTATTCATTTATTCTTTTCCACTTTCATTTCACTCATTTTTCACTCACATTTCACTCACACTCACTCTCTACATAAACCTGAGCAACAAATCTAGTAGCGATTTAAGATATTTTAGCATATATATTTACAAAGGTAATTATTTATCTTTCATCTCTCTAAATTTACTTTAGTTGGACGGATTTGTTTAGATCATAATTGAAAATAGTTAGAAATTGTGTTGTAGTGAATAATAAGGTGTTTTTGTAAGAAAATAGATGTTAGCGGTGAAATAATCCAATCTAGCAGAAGAAATGTAGGAGAAACCCTACAAATATTGGATCGTACAGTCTAATAGTCCGGGCTGTAGGACCATGCGGTCCAATAGTCTAAACTCTAAAGCTTCGATATGTATCTTATGTGGTCTAACAGTCTAAACTTTAAAGCTTTGATATGTATCTTGAATTATGTGTCAAACGATCATGACAGATGTTTGCTTTCTTGTGTTCTCCAGTGATACTCGATATGATTAGTTGGTAGAATTGTTATATGCAAGACTTGGGTTTGAACGAGATAAATGTGTGTTCAAATTGATAGCAAGATTTCTCACAGTTGACGTAAAGTGATCCCCAATTATTGCTTTTGTGAATGATGATGATATAAGGTTCTTTACTCGATATTGTGGTACCAATGGGGTTAAATTAGCGGAATTGATGGTAGTAGTTGAGGACAAAGCTAAGAGGAGTGTTCCAATAGTGGGCGAAAAATATGTCAAACCTAATATTTTGTTCAGCTAGTGGAAGTAATAAAATAAGTCATTCGATTCCTATAACATCTTTTTTTCTTCTAACTATGAAGATGATTGTTTTGATCTTATTTTAACGTTCTATATGTGTATTTATATTTCTAATGCGTTTTATGGTAAAACCCAGTTGGACTGATTAGATATGACTAGGAATAAATCTATTCGTTCATTCATTGAGGGTGAAAACGTCTTAAATGGCACGAACTTTTCGAATTGAGATATGAACCTGAGGATGGTCCTAGGTTAAGAAAAGCAACTATATGTGCTTGATAATCCTGTCCCACTAGAACCTTCCCGGGATGATATCGTTGTATGGGAATCTTGGAGGATACACCACGACGATAGCAAAGAGGCTCAATGTATCATGCTGGCGAGCATGAATCCCATCTTTCACTGTGAGAACATAGGCTATATGGCTTATGAGATTGTGGTAACCCGGATTCCCGGGAATAGTGATCAGGGGTGTTAGTGAAAGATTTCAAAGTTAGAAATCTTTATACGACGCAATTGTGACGCATACGGGCTGACACGGACGTGATGACGTCGTGCGTATGTGCATTTATAGGTTTTTGGGAGTTTTCGGGAAAAGACGGCTAAAATATAATTTTCACAAGTTCATAGATTTTTCGTCTTTAGTGCCCGTTTTATGGATTTTGGGGACCACGTGAGT
>JANLJB010029771.1:0-17392 GCA_026212285.1 Bursera cuneata
ACAAATTATACAGCTACATGAATGTCCTGAAAAAGCAATAATTGGTTTATTGAGGGAAGCATTTCGATTGCTTCGACCTGGAGGGACAATTGCTTTGAATGATATCGCGGTAAATTATCAGGACTCTTTGTTTTTAATCATGTAAATTTTTTTTTAAAATTTTTTTTTATTATTGCAATGACTTATTATTAAGTTTTCTCTTTTATGCAGCCAAAATCAAAGATCCTTCAGGTATGGTACTAATATTCAACTGAAAATCTGGTTTCAGTATGTTTTAGCTAAACTTAAATTGAATTGCAAAGATCCCACTGATATTGATAGGAACTTATTCCAGAACATTGATTTAGTTTTGCAGTCAAAACAGCCAAAGAGTTTGGAAATGAATGTGATTAGATGCTAGAACGGTAGAACCCAGGAAACAGATGATGGAATTGGTATCAATTAGAAACATTAACCTCAATTTTTGTTTGTTGTAGGAGTTGTCTCCAGTGTTGTTTACATTAATGAAGAGCACTGAACCATTTTTAGACGAATATTCCCTGACTGATCTGGAAGGAAGAATGATAGAAGTAGGCTTTGTGAATGTAAAATCAGTCCTGACAGACCCCAGACACAGGACTGTAACAGCAAGTGTACCTCATTAACTACTCAATATTTACTCTTGATTGGATCCGACGGTAAATGCAAATGTAACTGCATTTTGTATAAGCTTCTTTTCTTCACCTCTACCCATTCATTGAGTTGAGAGACTTTTTTTTTGTTTTGTTTTGCCAATTGTCTAATACAGTTTACAAGTTAAATGGAAGTCTTTGAGTACTACCGATTAAGGCGGTTTGGATTTTTGTAGCGTAGACGTAAGAAATGAAGATACATGTTATCTTGGTAGATATTATTTTCAAGACTACTGCTTTTCAAATCTCTATAGATTTGAAATTGAACCTGATTATTGCTAGATATTAAAGTAAATTTTATGAAATGGGAAAAATGAGTTAAACTAAAGGATTTAGTTCCTATATTCACCGTGCATCAATGCATCATTTTCTTATTTTACAAAAATTGGGATAAAATACGTAAAAATGTGGGAAATGTTAAAAAAAAAAAGTTGAAAAACTCATTTTCTCCATTTTTTCAATTGTTTTGCATATTTTCTCTAAATTTTTGTAAAATAAGAAAATGATGCATTGATGTAGCAAGGAGTATGGTGGTACGACTTAAACTAAAAAACTGTTTTGAAAAATGACCACATATAAAAGAAAATTAGGCATTACAATTTAACATCATAATTTTATTTAGATACTAATCTCTAATGCTTGGCAGTTTGATAATTTTTTTTTTGGGTTTTAAGTTGTCGAGTATTAGAGATTGATCGAGTATCATGCACTAATAACAAAAAGAAAAAAGGTTGGCATCTAATTTATATTTATGATTTTTCTGAAATGGTGATTAATTTTTAAAACTATCATTAATTAAGGTATTTTTTCATTACCCCAAATGATTAAAGCACGTAATTTTATTTATTTAAGGAAAATTATAATAAAATAAACAGGTTAGGGGTTAGCAGGTTGGTTCAAAAGCAACTAATCTGTACGAATAAGAATCTCTTCCTTAAAAATCGAGCAACGGAGCCAACCACCCCATCAAGCAGTACAAGTAAACTCCATCATAGCCGCTAATCTCGTTGACATCAAACAAAATCACAGCCGTCCAATCTACAGCCTTAGACTCCTAACCGGAGGCCATTAGTGTTATAATTTTTTGTCCTCGGCAGGAAACTGAAAACGACATTTCCATTCCATGCCGTGTTCCGATCAATGTCATAATTCCTGAAAGGTTTTCTCTAATTTCAGTAAATTACCTCTTAGTCCTCACCTTACTGAAACCAAAATCTCTAATTTTAGGGAAAAAAAAAAAAAACTCTTCCTTGATCATGGAGATCATGGAGAAAGAAGAAGAGAAGAATAAGAAACAAAGCATTGATGATAGCGAAGAAACTGAAGCTTTGGAGCTTGTTCTGTTTCAAGTCTCTGAATGTTATGTTTATTTGGTAAGCCTCTTTGCCATTCATTTGTGTTTGTTTCTGTGTCAAATCTTGTTTGACTGAGATTGAGATTTACACCATTCAAGAAGCTTCGATCAAGGTTTCATTGATTGAAAATCTGTGGATTTTGAGAAATTGTGCTTTATTGTTGCTCGAGTTACACTTGATCTTTGATTCAAGTTTTTTTTTTTTTTTTTCTGATAATTACTGGAAATTGAAGAGGTATATTGTAGAATGATCTTTTGTTTTGACGAATTGAAGGCTTTTGAGCTAAGTTAGTGATGGTTGTAAGATCAACTTTATGTGCTTACCAGTTGTTTTGGCTGTAAAAAGTGTGTATCGCTTTGTTGTTAGAAAGATTGATTCTTCTCAGCAAGCAATTTCTTTTTCGCGCCCGAATCAGTGACAATGTACATGATCTTTTGTGCATGATCTGTACTGATTAAACTTCTGTTGGTTCATTTTCTTGAGGAAATTCTGATTTTGATTGATTGCAAATACTAGGACTCTATTGGAAACCTGATAAGCATTTGTTGATTCATGAGAATGGAAGAGTAGAAGTTTGCCTGATGCTTTAAGAGTTGGAGCTATTGTTTTTCTCGGTAAATGAATAAATACTTCCCAGTAAATTAAGCATATGAAGTTCAATAATCATAAAATGGACTGTGATTCACCATATAATATGCTCCTTAAATTTAGAACTTTATTTTATTTTAATTATTTTGCACTCATCTATAATTGCTTTGGTTTCTCATAATAAGATCAACCCTTTTGGAGGCTATTCTACAGCTAGTTAAGTTACTTTGCATTGATAGACTCTATACCATAATAATTATAAGTTTGTAAAAGTTTTCCTCTTTTAGTTCATCTTGTTTTCCGGTAGAAGTCTCAATATATTTGTATGTCTTTTAGAGTTTTGTTTTGTTTATATAAGTGAAGCTAAGATGTCTTTAATACTGTGCTTAAGGCATTTCATATACCACCTTGTTGGTACTAGCATAATTTGCAGAAACCATTGCGTGCTGCATCTTTTAATTTGTCAGTGCTGTATGTGATTTAAAACAGTTTTAATTAGTTTAATATACCCAATTTTTTTAGCATGCAGCCTTTTCCTAATATTTTTTGACTTCAAAATACTCTGAAGTATCCTTGTGGTCTTATAGTGGTGATCATGATGCCAATGCGATGTAAGACTAATTTTGCATGTTATTTCTGCAGATCCCCCCAAGGAAAAGTGCAGCTTCATACAGGTTGTTGCTCAGCCTACAAATTATAATACCTGATCTTCATGTCCCATAATCTGCTAATAAGATCTTCGATATGATGTTGAAGCTTCTAATTTGTTCTGTGCTTAATGGTTAAGCTTTATTTTTGAGACGATACAATCAAATAAACATAAACTGGTACATATTTTATTTATTTCTAAGATTGAGTTTGATAATTGAGGAGTCAATTGAAGAAACTTAAAGTCTTTAAGTCCCTTTCTGAACCAATCTGTTAACAGATTCCAGATCTTCCTTTTCTCCCTTTATCTTTAGCTGTTGGATACAGGTCCTGCAGATATATAGATACTTTTTAGCATTATATTTGATGCAGTCTTTCCTATATGCAGAAGTTCTAGATATTCTCAGATAAATTGGCAATGCTTATCACTGTTTTTTATTCCGAGAATTAAAGATAAAAAATTATTATTGATTTTCATTATAGGGCTGATGAATGGAATGTCAACAAATGGGCATGGGAGGGGATGCTGAAAGTTATTAGCAAGGGAGAAGAGTGCATTATCAAACTTGAGGATAAGTCCACAGGTGAGGTTGATTTTTTTTTTAAGACAGGACATGTGTGAAATGCCTCTTTATCACCTAATATGTGTTCTGTAATAACTTGTTCTATTTTAATTAGGTGAATTATATGCTCGGGCATTTTTGAGGAAAGGAGAACTGCATCCTGTGGAACCTGTAATTGATAGCAGCAGGTTGAGTTCATTTCTTACTGAACCAAAGCCTACCTTTATTGGATTTTTCATGATAAAGGATTATGTACTGCACGTACTAGGAGACAGTTTTTAAGCTAGTTTTTTCAAATCTTCTTTAAAATACGATTCTGAATGTGTTTTGTTTATCTGCTTTTGGTTTTGTAAAACAAGAAGAAAAATAAAAATAAAAAAACCTTCAAATAGTTGCCTCGGTCAGTGAAAGTTACCTAATTGTTTTCACATATTTGAGTGTCTTCTGGCCTAAACCTTAGCTTCTAACTATCTAATTGTACACTGTAGTCTGGAGGTCTCTGAATGGAAGTCCTTTCTTGCAGGTATTTTGTTCTTCGCATAGAAGAGAATATCGGTGAGTAATAATATCTGCTTCTTCTTGCAAATTTAATCTAACTTGTTAAGTTTATTTTGTATTTTTTAATTGATCCTTTTAAACAATTAAATGATTGTTTTAGTTGGTATTTTTGCACTCATATTTCGTAGCATTGGACTCCTCCTAACCCACTCCCACTATCCATTCCCTTTTCATTTCTCTTCAATATGATAATCATTCAAAAAAAGAACTCTCTTGCCACAAACTGTGAAGTTAGTCCTCTATGTCTATTTGTCATCTTCTTGCAGATTACCCCGTATTCTTGATGTGTAATGTCTGACATGCTGCATGTAATTTGAATTGAAATGTTCTTGGAATAAAGAACAGAACCCAGTTGAGAGTTTTGTATCAGTGGGTTGTAACTATAATAGCTGTATGTAACGTCCATGACTATTTGTTTATGGCTTTATTATTAGAGTGTTGAATTGTTGATCCGCATTTTACATAAGAAGAGAAACCTTGTGCTCTATGTAACATGTTAACTTTTGTTCAATGTTTCTAACATGCTGCTTATTCTCAAATTTTAATCTGCCTTGAGCATACAGAAATTCTAACATCTCTTGACACGCTATTCACAAATCACTTCTGGCTTTCTTCTGTTTGATGGTCCTCTTTTGAAGTATCCTACTCAATATTTTGGAATTCGTGTAGATGGTTTCCTTCGGCATGCTTTTGTTGGTATCGGATTCCGGGAAAGAACAGAAGCTTATGATTTCCAAGCAGCTTTACATGATCACATGAAGTATCTTTCGTCTACCTATATGCATTTCTTTTATCTTTTTAATCATATTGTCTTATGTTGCACTCTTTTGTAGTTTATTATGCCACAATGATTCCAATGCACTTTCCTTGTATTGTATTAAAGATATCTGAACAAAAAGCAAACTGCGGAGGAGATGGAACAGCAATTCCAGAGCAACACTTCCTCTGTCGATTACAGTTTAAAAGAAGGGGAGACCATTCATCTTCAATTAAAGAGTGTAAGCTTATTTCGACATCATTTTAATGTCACATTATCTTTTCTTTATATCTGTAAGTATTCTCATGAAATTTCACTCCTATTGGTGTCATCAGACAAGTTGCAGCAAAGTGAAGTCCAAGTATTTTGAGCAGGGTTTGAACAATCTCTCATTGGAGGATAAGGGTGACCGGAAAGAGCTCAAGATTTGTATCAAACCGCTGCCACCTCCTCCAGCGCCTCTCTCACCTGCGTCTAGTTTTCAGAAGTCTCCGTCGAACTCGCCTCCAAATCTCAAACTTGAAGGAGCTTCCGAAGATGAGACCCAAAATTTGACCAAAGAAGACTTAAAAGTGCAACATACTGCAGAAAATCAAAGTACACAAGACATACCGGAGGACGATTTTGGGGATTTTCAAGCTGCAGGGTAGAATGGCGTATGAGATTGATAGTTTTTTATACTCAGATTATCAAAAGGCACTTGTTCTTAATGAGTTAGAGTTTGCAATGCCAGAAACTGAATACAGAACTAGAAGGGTTCTGCGCTGTTAAATATTTGGTAAAGACTACACATTTGGAGATATCTTTTTTTACTCAATTTTGCCATACAGTTTTTTTATTTCCTTTTAAATCTTAAAACGTCAGTCTTGTTTATTAAAGAGGCAACCTGTAATTAATCTTTATGAAAAATAGATGTTTACTATATGTTTGTATTGTCCTGTATTCCTCGAGTTCATGATATGACCAAGATTAGGATAATGATAAATCTTTATAACGAATGATAAAATCCATTTACTCTTACACAAAGTATATATGAAGATATGAGCGCCGCCAGTGCAAACAAAATCCTTTCTAGCATGCTCGTATTGCAACTTGGAAAATGATATTTCTACAATTATTAGTCAGAACTTAATACGATCAATCTTTAGTTAAATTGAGCCTTCAGAAAGGTTGAACTAGAAATTATTAAAAAGCGAGCACTTACAATGATATGAAAATGAGATGCATGTGGAAGTAAATGCCCATTTACTTTACTGCTTTTCCTATTAAAAAAAGGCTTTTTAAGCATACCGCTAATTCATTTTTAATACTATTTTGTTGATGTTTCGATGACTGCTAGACTAATATCGGCCCTACACAGAGCTTTGCCATAAATCACATCTCCAATTCAACGATGTTTCTTCTTTCTCTCTCTCTTTTTTTTTTTTTAATATGACATTTAAACTAGTGTTTGTGTGAAGGTAGCATTTGATATTTAATTTGGATAAGATTCATAGTTTACTGAAAATGCGAAATGTGTTATTAGAATTGTCCTTGAATTATAGTTCTTTAAGATATAATCTTAAATAGAATCTAAAATTTGACAAAAAATAAATAAGTAGTTATTATTGCCTTTGATAGATTTTAATTTTAAGTATCAATAGTTTTTGTAACTCAAAAATCATAAAATTCTATTAATAACCTTCATTAATTAAAAGGGAAACCCTAATTTAGTTCAGTATTAAAAGGTTTTAATAGAATTTATTGATATTTCTTAAAAACACGAGGGGGTGTAGATGTTGTTTTTAAATCTCAGGGGGAGGTTATAGGAGTTAACCCCAAATAAAATTTGGCAGTAGCCTGTAGGGCCCACTAACGGAAGAACACTGCACGAAGGCTTCAGAATAAAGTGGCCCCCTCTCACCCAAAGCATAGAAAAGGAATGTGGGCCCCAGTATCCATAAAAGACCTAGAAGGGGGTGGGGTCCGCAAGCGGGTTGTACACGTGTCGGAAGAACAAGGCTCAGAAGGAAGGCTGTGAACGGAGTTCCTACGTCTGTCTATCTAATAAGTAAATAAATTAAAATCAAAGTTAGCAATTCTTATATTATTTATTTTTATATTTAGAGGCGCTTTTAATTTTGCTTAGCTTTCTCAAAGCTCAGAAACTGTCTGTTTATGACTTCTCCTAACCTCTTTGCTTCTCAGCTTATATCATCTCCTTCAACACAACACGTAAGTTCTTTTACCTTCGATTCCTTCCATTCCATAAATATTAAATTTTCTCTCTTTTCTCTATCTCTCTTTAATTTGTGTAGTTTAGAGTAAGTTTTCTGTTTCATGATCCTTTATTTTTTTCCTCTTTTGTGTGCTTTGATTAGCTGCTAGTGTTCTTTGTTTGTTGTGGCTGCTGCCCCATTTTTTTTTCTTTTGGTTTTGATTGTCATATGAAGAGTTTGCTGACAATTTTTTTTTGTTATTTGTTATTATTATTATTATTATTATTGGTGTTGGTGGGGTTTGCGTTTGGGGAATATTTTGAAGGGTTTTTGCATGGCTTTTCGTTAGATATGTGTTTCTGGGTTGGTGTAATTAATGCTAGATATAGTTAACTTTTAGTTTTAAGCTGGTATTTCTGGGGAAAGATCCCGTTTTTGGTTTTTATGATGGTTTTCCATTGTTGTTTTCTAAATTAAAAGGACTATGGTTTAAGTTTTTTTTTTTTTAAAGAATGCTGGAGCCTGGAGCTGGTTGAAGTTACTGGAGATTTTAATTCTTCCCTTATTATTATTATTTTTTGTTTTTAAAATTTTATTTATTTTATTTTTAAAGCTAAGTAATGATCGGATAATGTCTGTTGTGCTATGCTAGAAGAACTAAAGTTTCCTTGTTTTGTGTTTCAAAATCAACCTTGTTCATCTAGTTCTGCTGCAATTTCATTTTTAGCTATGAGAACTTGAAAAAGTTTTCTAGTATTGTTTCAGGAAATAGAGAGCATTAAAAGTTGTTGTTTCTGATTTCATAAGAACTATGCTAGAGTTGTATAAATGATGGTAAAGGATCTTGCTACCTGTTGATTTAGAACTTGGATTTTACGGATATGTGTTCAGCCGCTTTTTTGGCACATCCATATAGGAGTAATTTTCTCTTTGTTATCTGCTTTATTTTCTTTCAGCTAGCTTTTACCCTTTAAGTTTATCTGAAATTTGCGCGGGCAAAGTATCAATCAGATTGCATCTTTTTTCTGCCTGAAAATATTGCTTTTAAATTAAATTGAATTATTAAATATTTGCTATTCTGCTCTATATAATGTCATATTTAAAGTTCACACAACTTGCAAATGCTCAAATGGAGAAAACCCTGGATTGGTAATTTGGTATTAAACCTTTTCAACCCAATAATGCTGTTCCTGTCTTGGCAAATGAGCTTATTGGGATATAATAAGATTTACCAAAATCTTTATTTGCAAGTCATAAGGATGGTGCTATGATCTCTAAAGATATAAAGTATGAGCAATCCAAGGAATAAATTGGATGCTGGTTTGTGCAACATGCTGCATGTTCGACATGATAACTAAAATATAGCTTTTGCAGGCCTACTCTATTTCTACCATATTTTTGATACTAGGGAAGTTAAATTCTAAAATTATGCCTTAAATGATACTTTAATCTAGATTCTTTCTTGTTTTAGTTAAATTTTAATTACTCAAGGATTTCTTTAGCTTTTTCTCTTTTTTTTTTCTTCTATCCCAACCCTGCACCCTTCCTGTCTCTTCAATGATTATTACTGAATCTTAACCTAATTCCTGCAGATGATTAGTAGCATCTTGGAATAGTAACTGAAGAGTGTACATTTTTTGAGCAGAAGAAATTCAACAGCTGTTTACCTTCATGGTCACTATGGATCTAAATGGTTTGACATGGGTTGGGAATGTCTACCAGAAGTTTGAAGCTATGTGCTTGGAGGTGGAAGAAGTTATGTACCAGGTAAGCTCTTCCCCTATCTTTTGGAGGGCAAGCTGAACTCCTTCTCCTTTTTGGCCAATAAGTTAGCACCTAAGAAATTGACCAGGTTAAGTTGGTCCATACCAGGTAATAATTTTGTAGAACTAAGTGGTTTATTTTGGTTTCAAGCTGGAATCTCGACCTGACTATTAGAAAATATTTGTCCTATATATATATATATTTAAAAATTAAGATAAGTAATCATTAGACCTGAGAACCTGCCCCACAGTGTGGTTTTGGTCTGTTCTGTTCCAGTTTTTTCTCTTTATAGCTTTGCTGGGTTAGATTTTCTGGGATTGACCTATTTGGGATTTTTAAATTAAAGCTCCACGCCATCCCTCTCTATACATTTGGGCCACAAGCTCCGTGGCAATGACCACTTTCACCTTCTACTATCATTAGTTTTTCAATGTAGTGACATGCTCTTCTTGCGAGATTTTCTTTTGCCATTTTCCTTCTCTCTCATTGAGGTGATCTTGGATCTTCAATATGGCACCTTTTCACTTCTGTAGTGTGTTATAAAGTTGAATTGGTGTGCTTTTTCTATTTCATATGGTATCATCATGTTCATTTATTCTCATTGAAGTTGGTTATAATTCTCTAACATACTTTTTTATTTTTACTTCTTGGGACAGGACACTGTTAAATATGTCGAGAATCAAGTGCAGACGGTTGGTGCAAGTGTCAAAAAGTTCTATTCAGATGTGATGCAAGATTTTCTTCCTCCTTCTTCCATGGATCCTGTGAAGGAGGCAGTAGCCTCCAACTTGCCTGTAGAAGAAGATAGTGATTTTGGGATCTATAGAAAGCTGAAACTAAGCATGAAGGAAGAAGCTCTGGAGGTTGATAATGAGCAACTGATTGATGATTCTCAAGCTACTGCTGATCTGGACAAGGATGCAGGCCATGGAGCATTTTTCCATGGGTTTGACATTGAAGATACTGTATGCCAACCATCTTCTGGTAACACTATCAAAGGAGGATGCTCAGACTTGTACTCAAAGGAGCATGATAAGAAAACACGTAAAAATTCTAGTCTGGGCGTAGAAAAAAACTCTAAAGAGGAGAATTTGTCTTTAAGTGAAATGTTTGGAGCTATCTCTCATAAGGAAAAAGATCAACCATCTTCTGGAAAAACTGTCAAAGGAGCATGCTTAGACATGTACTCAAAGGAGCATGATAATAAAAAACGTAAAAAGTATAGTCTGGGCATGAAAAAAGTTTCTAAAGAGGAGAATTTGTCTTTAAGTGAAATGTTTGGGGCTTTCCCTCATACAGAAAAAGATCCGAGCAGGGCATCATCATTCTATGAACTGTCAGATAACAATCAAGAAGCATCGTGTGACCAGATGGATATAAATCCAATCCCAGTTACAGTTGAAGCCAGTGGGTGTAATTGCAAAGAAGAAACTTGTTATGAGTTTGACAATGTAAGCAAGGATACACCTGGAGTTTTAACTGATAGCAAAAGTTATAATGAGATTGAAAGTGCAAATGTGAATTCTTGTTATAATGGCATAACAGCAGAAATAAATGGTGACTATTTTCTAGGCCCCTAGTCTATTGTTTTACTCTCCTTGCCAGAGGCCTCTGTTAACTTTTCAGTTGGCAGCTGCAGATGATTGTACAAACAAGGGGGCGGTTGTGATTTCTCTAGCAGGGTCCCCTTTGAACAGGGTTGTACAGCGTAGTGAATTTCCTGACAAGATCATTCCTGTTTGCCATCCAGGTAAATATGCCTTATTTTAGATACATCATATGAACCTTCTTGGCTTCTTCTCGTCTTACGAGATAAGGCAAAAAAAATTTCACTGGCTTACTGTTATTCCATTATGCAAAGGTTTACATAAAGTTGCTGAAGCATCTGTAGCAGGCCTACTCTAATCTTCACAAAATACTTTTGGCAACTTGAAGTCATCTTGTACATTTTCTTCTGAAGTTTTTATTTATTTCTATTCCACATTTTTGTGCACTCCATATTCCAAACAGTTTTTCAATTGACCTATATTTAGATCTAGTTTTTCATGGTATGACATTTGCTTTATTTGCCCCTGACGTGCTTATTTTGGTCGTATTATATCTTGCTATTTATATCAAAAACTTTTACAGTGTCAGATATTGTTACCAGTATGCATATCTTGGTTTCCTCATTTCTGGAGAGAACTTGATTGACTTAATTAGTAATAATACCGAGAAAGAGGAGAGGTCATTACACTTGTGTTCTAATTCACAATCTGCCCTATTTTTATCAATAAACGATGCTCTTGAGAATATCTGAACTCTATTAAAATAGCTTTAGCATTTGCCCTTAAGTTGGAATGTAATGATCAAACTCCCCAGATTGGAACACCTACTAATATAAGCATTGTAAGCTAATGTCTTCATGAGAACATAATACTTAATTGATCTCCAGATTAAATATATGGAGTGGTAATCTGCTTGTGCTTGTGCATGTGCATCAAAAATTGTAGTTTGATTGTCACGAACATCTAAACCAGAGATGGAATGGCAATATTTATTTCTTGAAAGAGAGAAAAATCTGTAACGTTTCAAAGGTAATATGAGCCAAGGCTTGATGTTTAGACTAATATGAAATTCTTTTCTTTAAGGTGCTCTAATGTGAGATGATGTTGTGAAGATTATTTAGTGCCTTTGATAGCTCCTGTTGTCTATATTATTTTCTGCCTTAAAAATTATCTCTTTCTCACTCTTCCCTCTTGCTGTGCATAAGGTATTCATTAACTTATGTGCTAGTTTTAATGCTGCTTATCCTTTTTGTCCGCAGGACAAGCAGATGAATTAACCAGGGATAGAATTGAGGGTAATATTGGTGTTGAACAGAACATGAAAACCATTAAGCAAGTTGATGATATTCAAGTTGAGGAAAGTTGTGTTGTGGTTAATGGCGATGAACTTCATTTTGTTTCTCCTAAAGAACACAAACACCGGCCTTACAAGGTATTCTCTCTCTCTGTGTCTGTCAGTCTTTCTACCACTCTTTCCTATCTCATTATTCATTGACTGGTTTTGATTGAACTATCTCTTCAGAAGAAGATTCGGGATGCTATCTCTTCAAGAATGAGATCGGGTAGAAAACAAGAGTATGAACAGCTTGCTGTACGGTATGGAAAGGATGTAAATTCCAATAAAAAATGTGCAGAGAGTTTGATACCATATACTTCAATGGAGGATATGAAGAGATCGCCATCTCATAATCTCTGTGAGTCAGAGTGGGAGCTGCTGTAGTACTAGAATTGCAACTCTGTAAATAATTTCTTGCAAGTCGCTTCTGCAGCCTCTCTGTGCTGATGAAGGTGATTATGAACTGGATGTTAATAATAGTAGCTTAAGGTCCACCACTTATAAAATATATGGTGAAGTGGGTAAATATGACACCAAAATAAGCAAAGAGTTTATACTTTCAATAATTTTTATATTCATAGTCCCCATTAGGCGTATACACATGTTTATTTACATAACAAATATGATGCTCTACAGCCATTCCACTTGGAATTGTCTATTTAAAGCTTGGAGAAATTTGATAAATGTTTTACCATCTTTGGAGCTATTTTCTTTCCAGTAATATTGTTTTCTGTGTGGGAAATTTTATTTCCTCCGTTTTCCATTGTTGAATATAAGAATGGAAATGTCTACATCTTCAAAAAATGCTTGAAAGAATTCAAGAATCCAACAATTGCTTGGAAAGAAATTTGAGAATCGTGATGTTCTGTACATGTTATGCTCTTGTGTTTTGTGTTTGAGATGGAATAATTTTTAGTATATTGTTTTTCAGACGGTCCCTTTCCACTCTTGCAGAGTTTAGCTCTATTTCAACTTGCCTACAAGGTCGGTGCCATTCAGTTGTTACCGGAAGCACAAGTTACATAACTTTGAGTGTGTATAGGATCCTTTTCCTGGCGCCTCCAACGCTTTTGGCCCGCAATTGACGTATATATTATTGGACAAACGGTACATATAAGAGAATATTATGGGAATTAATGATAGACAAACAACAAACACGAACCATTTGAAATGAGCTTCTTCAATATACTATTTCTGGGTTACCAGTTACAGCTCAGAGCCCTCACTTTTAATGTAGAGAGGGATGATTTACCTATTTGGGTCGTTTGGATTTGATGAGTTCAACATTTGTTAGTATTCGGTTTGGTCCTATGACTTCGATAAGTGGCTTTAGCGATTGGAATAAAACATGAAAAAAAAAAAAAAAGGTCTTCACAGTGCATTGGTGTAAATGAAAGATCAAACGACAGAATGTGAAGTAGTGAAATTGCTTCCGGAGTTGGATACAGCCATGGATGCATAGAGTAGTCTGTTCCAGGTATCAGGCACTCCTGGCAAACACCAATGGCTGCAATCACCATAAGACTCGGGTTGCCTTTGTTGCTTTCTCATCAGCAGCTTCCCTGGCTTTCTCCCATAAATTGTTGGATGTGCATCTATACGATAGTAAGATAACCTTGTGATGTTCAGGTATTTTACTGGCGTCTTCATACCTCCAATTGTTCTTTCAACAATCTCCACAATCGACTTGGGGAATGCCGTTATGTAGGACTCGTTCGTGGTGGGTTGAGTTTTGTTGTAGCACACTTGATCCCCTTTGTGCTCGGGCGATATGTTTCGGAAAAACACCAATGTTTTCGTTGTGTCCACGTTCTGATCGATCCAACGAGCCCAAGTATTCATGGCCATGCTAAATGCCAAGTCCAGTTCCATGTTCTCCACCAGTTTTCCATCATGTTGAAACAATTCCCACCTGCAAAATGTTCACTGTTTGATCAAAATTTTGCGCATATTTAAGTCCAAATTTCATAAGTTAATATACAAGTCAATGTCATTTCACTTCACATAAATAAACGAACTTACGCTTTGATCTTTCCCGAATGCACCCACCAGTGACCAGTGTTGAAAACCATTATGTTGGCACCTTTCCACTTCTGGGCTGAGGTTGAAAGTTGATCAAGCTTCAGAATTCTACTACCTTTCGCTTTGTCTGTCTCCAGCTGCACTAAAAATGGACTCCAGTAGAACTCCACAGAGCAATTATAGTCCTGTAACGTTCCGATAAACATTCTGGTTAAGCTTTTCCCCATAAAACAGAGAAAACATACTTTTTCCACTGAATTAATCTCATACCAGCGCTCTAAACACCTTATACCCGCTATCTCCAACGTCAACTTGAGCTCGAGAGGGAGGAATGGCTGAATAAAGAAGGCAAGCAAGAGATTCCCATTGGTTTCTGTTGAGTGAATCTCCAACTATAATCACTCTCTTCCCCTCAAGCCTCTCCAACATGTCTGTAGCATTAAACCTTCAAACGCAAAACTTTGGTATGACTAGATGGAGTGACAATGAAACAGGAAATATATACACAATCTTTAACCTACACAGATGGCTTACCTTGGAATCTGGCACCCTTTAGCTTCCCAACTCCATTTCTCATACTCACCATCTGGCCTTCCATTCCTCTGGCAGCTAACTTGATCACTAAGAAATGGACATTGTTTTCCCCTGTATAAAAAACTCCCTTTTGGATTATAAACCCACTCACCATTGAATATATCACACTCTTCTTTGCTCTCCACCGGCTTCTCTTCTTTAGTGTGAGTAGCAAACTCAATATTGGACGGTGCTGGTGCTACCAAGACAGACAAATTTTGAGGAGTTGATTTTTCTTCTTCAGAGTGAGCAGCAGCAAACTCAATATTGGATGGTATTGGTGGTGCTACCGATACAGTAACTAAGTTTTGAACACTTGATTTCTCTTCTTCAGTGTGAGTAGCAAACTCAATAGTGGATGGTATTCCTGGTCCTACCGATACATCAAAGTTTTCAACGGTTGAAAGGGTTACATTATTTCGGCCACGGTTGAGACAGAACACCAAGATGATGCAGCCCATGAAGCTTGCCAATGTGCAAATTCTCCATCGTTTATTGATGGTGGAGCTGCTGCTGGTTTCCATCACTTAAAACTGTTGTTTTGCTTCTATTTGTTAGGTTGGTTGGACAGAGGCTTATAACGTGTGAAGTCGTACAAAACGACCTTATAGAGTTGGTAAAAGTTTTTTTCAGCATAATTTTTGTGAAGTTACTTATTCAGTTAATGGCTAGTGAACACAGAGCACTCCCATGTGACAAGTGGACGCTGAGATTGATGTTTAAAATGTTACCCAAATGCCTCCCAATGCAATTGTTTTTGTTGTTTTGATGGTAAGTACCGTTGAAGGTGATGTAGCAGGTACAAAAATTGGTTTAGTTAGGTCAACTTAAGTTTAATTTCTTAGTCATATTCGGTGCGTGGTAGATATAACGAACCAATTGAAGGCTATCCATTTTTCAT
Source organism: Bursera cuneata (assembly GCA_026212285.1). NCBI lineage: Eukaryota > Viridiplantae > Streptophyta > Magnoliopsida > Sapindales > Burseraceae > Bursera > Bursera cuneata. Next base: position 15,482 of record JANLJB010029771.1, read on the forward strand.
CCTTTTTCCTGCCTTGTGGCAGTAACAAAATAGAACATGGCTAGAAACGGGATAAATAACTAGGCATCCCCAATGTTTGGGTGAAGTGTTAACTTTCTTTAATATTTTTAATATTTGAAAAAGTAACATAAACACCTCCAGAGTTTGGTTGAAGTAACATAGGCATCCTTAAACTCTTTATTAAAACTTTTTTACACTTATTTGTCTTATTCAAAAGTTAACAAAATAATAAAGAGATAAAATCATAGACTCTCTATGGTCAAGTATATTTGTACCCCTAACAGGTTTCATTAATCACATAAAACTCCAATAGATTTCTTTAATTATCACATAATCTCCTGTTACAATATATATATATATATATATATATATATTAGAGTTTTATATTTTTTCTAAATAATTTAAAAATAATAATTTATATTAACATTTTAAAATATTAAATGAATATATTTTATATATATGTTAATATTATATAATAAAATCTAAAAAAATAAGTGACATGTTTTTTAAGAGCAAAATTTGACATGTTTTTTAAGAGTAATTTTTTTTTTTTAAATCACCTCAACGAAGAGAATTGTTAACTTATAGGAATCTGAAAACTTCTAAATTAGCTATTCCAATCATATCTGTTTCATACTTTCTTATAAATAATTTAAAAAAACATTTCTTATAAATATATGTCTTATATTTTTTTTTAAATGTCACTTGTTCCCTAAGATTTTATCATATAATATTAAAATATATATTAAATATATCTATTCGTTATTTTAAAATGTTATTACTTTTAAATTTTTTAGAAAAAATATAAAAATATAATATATTTTTTTTGTTATTTCAGCTTCATAACAAAATAAAAAAATATTATGTTAAAAATATAATTTAAAAAAAAAATAAAAATAAAAATATAGTATAATGTTAAAAATATAATTTTATAATAATTTATTAGAATATAGGAAATAAATATAATTGAAATAACTAATTCAGGAGTTCTCAGGTTGTCCCAATTTATTAATTCTCTATGTTGAAGTGATTTTTAAAAAAGATTTTTTTTTAAATGTTAACATAAATTATTACTGTTAAATTATTTAGGAAAAATATAAAACTAATTATATATTTTTTATATTTAATATAAACATAGAAAAATAATCTTTCCTATATAAATATGTATTATTATTATTTTTTAAAAATTGGATTTTTGATATTTAATATTAATTTTTAAAAGTATAATAATTATTTATCCATTAAAAAGCTTACTCTATAAGATAAAGGTGGTTTTGGTACTTTATTATTTTTAATTGATTATTTTAAAAATATCTCTTACTCTACAAAATAAAGAGGGGTCTATGATTTTATTTCTTTATTATCTTATTAATTTTTGAATAAGACAAATTAGGGTAAAAAAATCTTAATAAAGAACCTAGGGACACCTATGTTGCTTCACTAAAAATTTGAAAGTATTTATGTTATTTTTTAAAATATTGAAAGAGTTTATTATTATATTCAAATGTTGGGGGTGTCTATTATCTATCCCGGCTAGGAACTACTATCTCCTCTTCGTTTTTTTCTTCTTGGCTATGATCTTGAGCTCACAAAATATTAGTTTGTAGAGCTCTCCATACCTCCAATCGTACTTTAAAAAACACATTTTTTATTATTTTTTAGAAAAGAAACAAAAATAAAACAAATGGTTTATATGTCATATATTGTACGTGGCATCATTGTAATGGAACATAGGGAGGTCAGAGAGGAAACTAAAGCGAAAGGGTAATAGAATAATGGAGTAGTTGAGATTTTGGGTTATGGGTTTGGTCGAGCTTGACTTATCTCGTCCTCTGCTTTTTGGTCTCCAACTGCTACACTTAGGTACAGTGGCTCTCCCAGGACCAGGGGCGGACCCAAGAATAAAACTAA
>JANLJB010029772.1:0-17401 GCA_026212285.1 Bursera cuneata
AATTTTTTATTTATATATATATATATATATATATATATATATATATATATATTTATTTATTTATTTATTTAAAACAGAATAAACTTAATCTCAGCCTTAAAGAAAGAGCAAAACGGTAAGATGTACGCAGTTTTGTATTGATCTAATAAAGTTCCATAATATTCCTGTTGTGCTTTAGCCCCAGAAGGTCAATATTTTGCCTAAATTAGTTGGATATGACAAAGGGTAGTACATTATGTTAACATTATGGATAAATGGGAGGTGCTTAAATGATCCTGACAGTTGATTTAACTGGTAGAAATTTAAGTAACAGAATTTGTACTGCTTTAAAAAATTTGTAATGTTTTCAGAAGTTAGCTTGTGCTTACTGCATCCGTATAATCTTTGAACAGATTGGATTTTATGGACAGTCAGTATCTGAACTACTATCAATTTTCATGCTCCAGAATTTTTTTCAAAACATTTTGTGATTTGTGGACTGAATGTTCCTTGGTTCTGTCCAGGTCTCAGAGGCAGGGGAGAATTTCAGTGTTGGACAGAGGCAACTATTAAGTCTTGCTCGAGCATTATTACGGAGATCTAAGATACTTGTTCTTGATGAAGCAACTGCAGCTGTTGATGTTAGAACAGATGCACTTATTCAGAAAACAATACGAGAAGAATTCAAGACCTGTACCATGCTTATTATCGCTCATCGACTTAATACCATCATTGACTGTGATCGGATACTTCTGCTTGATTCTGGCCGGGTATGCCTCTAAGTCTTTCTTGCTCAACTTTTCACTTTTTATTTTTTATTTTGTCCTTAAAATTTTTCTTGCTACTATTCTGAAGAAATACCTTAAAATGAATGATGCTGCTGCTATATCTTTTTTGTGAAATAAGTTTGAATGTTTGAATTTTGCCCATCATAATCATTATTATCTTCCTTTTTTAATTTCTTGGTTGATGTGACCAAAATTACTATCGTCCAGGTTCTTGAGTATGACACGCCAGAGAAACTGCTGTCAAATGAAGGAAGTGCTTTCTCTAAGATGGTCCAGAGCACAGGGGCTGCAAATGCTCAGTACTTACGCAGCTTGGTACTTGGAGGGGAAGAAGAGAGCAAATTGGATCGAGAAGATAGCAAGCGATTAGATGGACAAAGGAGATGGCTGGCCTCTTCTCGTTGGGCTGCTGCTGCCCAGTTTGCCCTTGCTGTTAGTCTTACTTCATCACAAAATGATCTCCAACGTTTGGAAGTTGTAGATGAGAACAGTATTCTTAAGAAAACAAAGGATGCTGTTAAAACTCTCCAAGGAGTTCTTGAAGGGAAGCATGACAGGGAAATTGAAGAGTCGCTGACTCAATATGAAGTTTCTACGGATGGATGGTGGTCAGCCCTCTACAAGATGATTGAAGGTACAAGTCCAAAGCTGCTTGTTGCATCACATCCATTAACATGGACCTTACATACATCTAAAGCTTATGGATATGCATTTATGAACTTTTTTCTTTCTTTTTTCTTCTTTATCTCTTTGATCAAAGAATTAGTAAGCCATAAAATTGGGTAGCTACTACTTCAGGAACTACCCTCTTGTGGGTTGAAGTTGTCACTTTTAGAGGAACAGTGCTTCCTTGCTGTAAGCGTGTCAGCACAAACATGGATAACCAGTTCATGCATTTTAAAATTTGATTATTTTCATTGTTGTGCAAAATACTGGTAGTTTGGCTAGTAAGAGCTGTCAGTTGGTTGGTGTGCCAAGTCTAATACTAATTAGCAGCCATTTAAAGGCACCAGAATTCACATGCATCCATGTTTTAACATTCATGACAAGCATCAATCGTTAATCATATCTTTATTTCGTGCTCATTCATTAATGAATTTTTCTTTATATATCAATATTTATTTTAATTTCAGTTTTCTTATTTCTGCTACTAGTCTTCAATCCCATGTAGATGATATGCTTTAACATACTGCTGACTCTTTTCAATATTCTCTGCAAGGTTGCTGCCTTTCAGTGGTTTTAGTTGCAGGGGTCTGCTTACTGTCAAGAATAGAGTTTATTTCAATCCTATATAGCTTAGAATATTGTAAAAAAATTTTAGTTCACTGAGTGGACTTTTATTCTCGTCCTCCTCGAACTAAAGATTTTACTGTGCGTTCTCAGGTCTTGCCATCATGAGTCGGTTGGCTCGGAACAGGCTTCATCAATCAGAATATGATTTTGAAGAGAGATCCATTAACTGGGACCATGTTGAAATGTAGGAAGCGGTAGTTCTCTAGTCTTGAAGAAAAATCAACTTCATGTTGAATTTTCTTTTCTTTCACTTGCTGTGGTAACAAATGACAGTCATCAGACTTCTTGTCATGGAGAATCTAAAAATTGTCAAAAGCAATTTCATGTAACGGCGATGTCACGGGACACCACCAACTTTTTGTACATTTAACTTGCAGACAAGTTTAGGAGCTACGAGCCTCAATCATATATTACATTGTTAAAAAACTAGGATTACTTTTGATGATTTTGTATTAATAAATTCCATCAGAAATGTTATGCTCGGTTTTTAATAATCATCTTCGCTTCTTTCCCTGTGGGTGTGAAATCTCATATGACACAGTTATGCAGTGGCAAATTACAGGATAAAGATGTTCCACTCGTGCAATTCTTCAACAGTACTGTATAATTTGAGATCTACTCCTCGTGACATGCATAGTGGCATATAAAATAAAAGGAAGCTATTGTTCATCCCCCTAAAAAACCAAGTTTTTTAAACAAACCATCAACCCTCTGAGCTATCTGTAGTAACTATTACTTCCTATTAATGAAAAACTATGTTTGACCAATACAAGTAAACGAAATGTCTTATCTACCCTTATATCAATACGTTATTTTAATTAACTATTTCCACCTCATTTAAAAACTAAAGAATTTATATATATTTTATGCCGGCGGTCCACCTCACACGCCTTTTGAAAACCAAATAAAAAAAACCCTAAAATGATCTTTAGAAGGAAGATGGGGGCGTTAATTGACAGCCGTATGACATAGTTGCTGGTAGCGACGGCAATCAGGGAGAAGGTGGAGATGGATCAGAGGCTGTTAGGTTAGACTGGGGATTTTTTTAAGGAATTTTATTCCCTAAAAAAAAAAGGGAAATAAATATTGTTCTGAATAGATTGATAAGATAAGTATGGTTTATATTATTCCACGCACAAGTAAGCACTGACGTCAGATTAATAGTGTGATTGGGAGTTGAGCCTCGGACTGTTCCTACAGGAATCCTTTTAAAAGAGAGTCTCAAATTTCTAAAATTTTTATTTAAAGAATGTTCTTACTTCTTATTAAAAATGAGAGAGATGAGCCAAATTAACCTTGTCTTTTGTATATAAAAAATGTTTAAAATCTTGATTTCACATTATCTACTGTAAACTTGAAGTTATCAGAAATAGCAGACAAAAGAAGTGACACAAACCTCACCCACAAGAACACGATCACATGTCAAACACCAAGCAAAAAACAACTGCCACCTCCAATCATTCCATTAAATTTTCACTTGTTTTATATCAACAAGAAGACAGTATCACACTCCTCAGAAGTAGCCTAATGTGGAGTTCCCAGTCCCCCCGCCTTGTTCGCATTTTCATTATTCTGTATCATGTCTGTACTTTTCATATGAGAAGGATCACGTAAGCCGTGACGCATCCACGTCCCCACCCCGCGTGTGCGTTCTTCCTTTCTCTCTTTCTAAACTTTGTTCTATTATTGTTAAACAACTGTCGTATTTGATGAGAACTGTATATAATAACTAACCATGCATATTGCATGCCACGTCCCTTGGAGCTCTCTTCTCTTCTCTTTGTGTTTCACTTCGAGTAAGTAGAAGAGTGAAGCAAGGCAACGTTTTTGCAACTTGAGAGGTATTGCTATTGCTGTTCTTCCTCAGTGACTGTGTTGTTATATTTGTTGTTGTTTTGATAGTACTGGTCTTTTGCTGTGTTTGGTTGCTGAGAAAATGTTGGAGGATGAAAAATGATTCTGGGTCTTGGATTTTAGGCTTTGACGTTATTTGGAAGTTGATAAGGCTAGAACCTTTTAAGTGGCTGAGAGGGATTTTTAGTTTCCAGAGAAGAAAAGATGTGAACCAATATTTTCTTTCCTTTCCTCTGTATGAAACGCAGGGCGATTGAATTTTCTTTCATTTTCTTTCCGTCAGTACTTTCCTTTATAAGGTTCAACTAGCAAAGGTTTTCAAAGAAATGGATTCATGTTCTTTTGTTCTATTGTATGGAAATGAATTCTGATCATGTCAATTCACTGGCAATTGGTTGCCATTTTCTCTCTTGTTTCAAGTATGAATTTGGTTTGTTCTTTTTGCGGGTAGTTCATTTTGTGGAAAACCTGAATTTTTTTTTTTGTAACATCTCAGTAGTTACACAGAGTAAACTCAGAACTTTGTTATACAATCATGATTTTAGTCAGTTACCAGATATCTGGAATGTATAAATATCTGAATTTGGTTATTAATCTTTTCTAGGTGATAAAAGATGGCGTTTGAGCCATTTTATTGGTACTGTCAACCGGAGAAAAATGGGATTTGGTCAAAAGCAGTTGATAGTGCTTTTGGTGCCTACACAGCCTGTGCAACTGACTCTCTAGTGATTTGCATTTCCCATTTGGTTCTTTTGGGCCTTTGCATTTACCGAATATGGCTTCTAAAGAGGAGTTCCAAAGCCCGGAGATTTCAATTGAGTTCCAACTATTATAATTATATGTTGGGATTGTTAGCTGCTTACTGCACAGCTGAGCCCCTATTAAGATTGGCGATGGGAATTTCTATCTTTAACTTGGATGGAGAGACTAGTCTCGCTCCCTATGAGGTGTGTGCTTTCTTGTAATTGTTTTCATCCCTTTCTGATATTTTCGTCCGTTTTCTTTTCTCTGCCTTTTTCAGATGTCTTTCAAATTTAGCCTGTGTTCATGAAAGGAAATGTTCTGAAAACTAAAAGTTTTTAGTTCCAAGCATTTTCTTATCAGCGGTTTTTAGCTACAATGTACTTTTTGAAATTACATTTGAGGTTCAAAACTAGTGGACTGCCAATATTTTAAGCATTGTCAAAAGCAATCTGATTATGTCAGAGCATTATGTTTCCTAATGTAAAATGTATATGATGTTACAATAGTATTTCGTTTTTAATTTGTGATAGCTGACTTGTATGCTACAAGCAACATGGTGGCCTACTTTTGCTTGCAATTCCAAAGTAACTGTATTTTCATCTTGCAGATGGTTTCTCTGATAATTGAGGCTCTTGCTTGGTGCTCCATGCTTATAATGATTGGTCTGGAAACTAAAATCTACATTCGTGAGTTCAGGTGGTATTTGCGATTTGGAATCATTTACGTTTTGATAGGGGACGCTGTGATTCTAAATCTCATTCTTCCGATGAGGGATTACTACATTAGGTTAGTTTTTTTCATATTATTAAATCATTTCATGATTACTAAAACTATGTTTCTTTTTTTTCTTTTTTTTTTTTAAAATAAAAATTTAGTTGTTATACATTATGCAAATCAATATAAGCAATAAGATGAATCCCCTACTGTGAGTATTTTTGCTCTTTCTGTTTTCTTTTCCTTGCCGAAACTCCAACTTCATCAAAATTCGCTAAAATGATTCAAAGAAAGTCCTTCAATCAAGAACTATAAGGCAAGCTGTTGCATGGGATCATGGAAAAATGATTTTCAGTGTAATTTTTTTTTTTTGGATTGAAATTAGAGCTTTGTGTATTTTACTATTCAAAGTGATAAACCTATCAATCCATTGCATGAGTATCTAAAGGAAGAAACACATTTGCCTTTCTGTAATTTGTTCAATTGATAAATGTTGACTCATAAAATATGTGCACTAGTGGATCAAAGATGTTCCTAAAATTCTAGATCAACATTATATCCTGAAATAGATTGTCCTGTATCGGGAATGGCAAGCTATAATGGCTGCATCATGAGAACTTATCAAAATGAGGAAAAATCATATGTTGCTTTCAATAAGATAGATTGGTTTCATCTAAGTGTTATAAAGTGAAATATCTCTTCATACATGTCAGAGAGCAATGTTGACTTATGGTTGTTTTTACTCAATGCAGATCTTCACTGTATTTTTATATCAGCACGATCTTTTGCCAGGTTTGTTGTCCGCTTTTCTTTTATCTCTTCTTTCCTTTTTCCTCGTTGAAGCTAGCCTACAAATATAATTGGCCATGAATGGCCTGACCCATCTTCAGTATGGCCGCTGCCATACTCTGACGAAATGTATCTTGGCAAAGAATGTGATATAGATATCTTAAAAAGAGCAGCAAATAATTTATGCTTAATAGATCGTTATTAAGTAGAGATGGAGTTTTATACTAATAAAATCGATTAACCAAAGCTTTTGTCTTCAGTCCCTCATTTTGGTAATGGCTATTCTTCTGATGCAGGTTTTATTTGGGATTCTACTTTTTGCTTATCTTCCCAATTTGAATCCTTATCCGGGATACACTTCATTGCAAGCTGAGCCTATTGATGATGTTGACTATGAAGAACTTCCTGCAGGGGAGCATGTATGTCCTGAGAGGCAGGCCGGTATATTTTCCAGTAAGTAATTCCTGACTCTATCCTTATATATTTTTGTAAAAGGAGGAAATAATGGCACTACATGGCTGGATTAAATGCAGTCTACCATTTGTAATCCAAGCGTTATCTTATAGGGGTTTTGTTTTGTGCAAAATAATTTGCCTATCATATGCCTTCGCCAATTGATGATTATAGAAACTTGTTTTCCTGGTCCAATCAAGTTCTTTCTTATGGTTTCCTTGATGATTTAAAAATTTAGATGTCCTAAGGTGGATGGTAAGATATCTGCTGCGTTTCACTGCTTTTTATATCAAGTAAGATGAAGGTTTTTGTATTTTGATGTTTATAGCTGCTTGTTGACATTTTGGTGCATTTCCCTCTCTCAGGGATATATTTTGGATGGATGACTCCACTCATGCAGCTAGGGTATAAAAAACCTATAACTGAAAAGGATCTTTGGAAGTTAGATACATGGGACCGGACTGAGACTCTGATTGAAAAGTTTGCATCTGTTGCTTTCCTTGGATTTGCTCTACTAGAATTTATGTTATCATTGCACAGTATGTTTATCTCAACAGAGGGCACTGAAAGGATGTCTTGACTTTTTCAGGTTTCAGAGATCTTGGGTTAAAGAATCTCAACGGCCTAAACCATGGCTTTTAAGAGCACTTAATAATAGCCTTGGTGGAAGGTACTCAGTTGACCTACATTACTTATGCTTTTTCCCTTCCTTTACTTTTGATTAGATAATAGGTCTTCCAGACAGAATATTCTTTGTAAACTAGAGATGCTCTGATCTTGTTTTATTTCTTTCATCTTGCTATCTGTAGGTTTTGGTTGGGAGGTTTATTCAAGGTACTGAGCTGATTCTCCACACTTTTTGGATGCAAATATATATATATATATATATATATATATATTTTTTTTTTTTTCTTCAATTCATTAAGAGAACTATATCTCTAGTCATGCATTCATGTGGCCAGTTCTTCCCTGATTGTTAGACCTCTTCAGGAACTTTAAGTTATTTATGAATGGACGTTATGAATGCATGGGGGGCCTGTCATTCAACATTTGTTAACTAACTGGAAAAGTGAATTTGAGTACAATATCTCCTTTCTAACATGAGGTATAGCAGTTGCAAAATTTATAATTGATGTCCAAGTAACTGTAGTTGTGTAGATTACTACATGTCAAAAAAAATATTCACTTCTTTCCTACAATTCTCGTATGATTCTAATTCTTCTTTGAACTTGTAGATTGGAAATGATCTTTCTCAGTTTGTGGGGCCAGTTCTGTTGAACCACCTCTTACAGGTTAGTTTCTTTCTTGTCATGACTTTCATTGATAAATTACTCTTCTTTTTGTTTATTGCCAAGCGGGGGATCTTTCTTCTGTATTATATCTAAAAGCTGTTTATCTCAACATTAACACTATTTTGTGGCCATTAAAATCTCAATCAAAAGCCTCATCTGCATATATTTTGATACGTTCACTTATGAAAGCCCATGTTCTCATGAATTGGTATTTTATAATTTATTATAACCATTGTAGCTTAGGTAGCTAAATGGGTGAAAGGTGAAATAGAATCTAACAAATCAAACAACATAACAGTGATGGGTTTTTTTATACGCTAAGCAATTTATGCTGCTTCTTACTTATTCCTCCAGTGTGGATACTAGAGTTAACTGATTCTTGATGTTATCCGGTGTGGTGAAAGAAAACATTTTTCTTGTTTAGTGTAAACAATTCTTCTAGTAGATTAAACAGATGACATAAGTACATTGGCTTTCAATATCTATGGTCTAATTCATACTATGCTACATATATAACCTGGACCTACTTATTAAAGTTTATGCCTTGTTTTTTGGACCCTAAAAATTTGTAATTTTATGTTTTGTTTTGCAGTCAATGCAACGAGGTGATCCTGCCTGGATCGGTTATGTTTATGCCTTTTCAATCTTCATTGGTGTGGTATGACCCATCTCACTTTTTCTTTTATAATTGAGTTTGATTCTGCTTATTCTCCTGCAAATCATATGAGCTTTGGAATCTACATTTATTATTTTGCAATGGATCTTGAAGAACTAATTAACTTATGTTGCAATCTTAGTTTTTATTTTCTCTTACTGATGAACTGATTTAACTTGGTTCAGTCATTCGGTGTGCTATGTGAAGCACAGTATTTTCAGAATGTTTGGCGAGTTGGTTTTCGGCTCAGATCAACTCTGGTAAATCATTCTTTCTGTTAACTCTTTTCTCTGCCCTTTAGTTTCTGGTCCAGCTGCTGAAACTAGATTCCTACTTAAAAGGTTCTCGAATGAGTTTATCAGTATGAAATTTTTTCCTCATGTTCTACTGCTTCTAATTTTAGGTGGCTGCTATCTTTCGCAAATCTTTAAGACTTACTCATGAGAGTCGCAAGAATTTCCCATCCGGTAAAATAACTAATATGATCACAACAGATGCTAATGCACTTCAGGTATGTTCTTTTTCTTCTTTTTTCTTTAACAATCTTGAACATGCATTGTTTACTGATGCCTTAGAATTGAGACGTATATGTTGAATTTAAGATTTAATGTATGTTGTAATAATATCTTAGAAAATACAGAGTGGATAAGATATTGTGATTTTAAAGGTATGCCTCTTACAGAGAATTTGAGAAAAAACCGATATTCTTTCTAGATTATTATTATTTTTATTATTTGTTTTCAGTTGCAGAGTTGGGTTTGGGGAAAGGGGATTAAATTTTTATTAATACAACCTCTACATCTTTCAGCAAATATGCCAACAACTTCACGGGTTATGGTCAGCTCCATTCCGTATCACAATGGCAATGGTTCTGCTTTACCAGCAACTGGGTGTTGCTTCACTTCTTGGGTCACTAATACTAGTGCTGATGGTCCCTGTACAGGTAAGAAAATTTCTTGATCTTTGATGTTCTGTTCTATTTTAGGATCAAGATTGCATCCGTCTGTAGTGTTTTCCCTTTTGGATAATGCTGTCATGTCAATATTTCTGCATTTCTTATTTTGTCAGGGAACTGATAGTAGATTTTCTAGTAGAACGTCAGGGCGTGAATCACATGTTACTGCTGATTAGAGCATGAATGTTTAATAAATAGTATGCTAGTTCATTGACAATAAATCAATCTTTGCAATTTTCCCACTTAATTAGATCCTCACGCTGCCCCGAGCTATGACATTGTATGTTTTCTCTGATACATTCTTGTTCCCTCTGTGACTTGAATGCTAAGTTAGGAAATGCAAGTACAAATCAGTATTTTTCGGAAGCCTCTGCCAAACTTTTTCTCTTCTTTCATCAATTATCCTGTCTAATCTTCACATTGTTTTCTGGAATAGACAATAATTATTAGCAAAATGCGAAAACTCACCAAGGAAGGACTGCAACGGACTGATAAAAGAGTCAGCCACATGAATGAAATGTTGGCTGCCATGGACACTGTAAAGTATGGTTAAATTACGGAAGCTTTGCCCTTAAATTTCAGTGTAGTTTTATGCTATTGAGCATTGACGTTTACCGGTTTCGTTATTATTCTGGAAAATGTTTCAGATGTTATGCATGGGAGAAGAGCTTCCAATCTAGAGTTCAAAGTATACGAAATGATGAACTGTCATGGTTTCGTAAAGCACAATTACTCTCTGCGGTATGTGATAAAACACAGTCTTAAACTATCTTCTTTCTCCTCTCTGTTTATAATTTTGAAAGAATGATTATTCAACTAGTTCTGTTTGAGATTGTGGTATGGGAAATAGCCAAATGTTGTTTAAGAGCAATCTCTTATCTGTTAGTGTTCCAAATATTTACAATGGCCATTGACTATCTCATTTTTTAGCTTTATATTCTTCTAAATAGATGCCTTCTTTTGCAGTTTAACAGTTTTATACTGAATAGCATCCCAGTCGTCGTGACAGTCATTTCCTTTGGAACGTTCACTTTGCTGGGTGGGGATTTGACACCTGCTAGGGCATTCACATCACTCTCTCTCTTTGCAGTGCTACGATTTCCTTTAAATATGCTTCCCAATTTATTAAGCCAGGTTTTGTTTATATTTCCTCTCTTACATTTACATTTTATCCTCAGTGTGTTGAAACTATCAGTTTGTTGCACCATATAATTGAGTATAGTTTACTGCACAAACACTCAAATTGAGTCTAGTTTACTTCCCATTTTTGAAAAATCATCTGATTTCAATAATACTCTCAGGTTGTAAATGCGAATGTATCATTACAACGTATTGAAGAACTACTTTTAGCCGAAGAGAGAATTCTATTGCCAAACCCACCCCTTGAACCCCAGCTTCCAGCTGTCTCAATAAAAAATGGACACTTTTCCTGGGACTCAAAGGTAAACATTTACACCCCTTCTTTTCCAATAAACAAAACTTGCAGCTCTTAAAATGCTGATTTAATTTAGTCTACAATGTGACTTCTTGTGGTTTTCTTGGATGATAAAACATTTTTTGTAAGTTAGAAGCTACAAAGTTTATTGGTGAGAAACCATATTAGACAAAAGACTTGTATGATATGTGATTCCATAACAGCTGCTCTCAAATGATCAATTGAGAATTGATTAATAGGAACAAGGTATCATGTATGATAGAAAAAGCTTAGCAGGAGTATTAAACCACATCATATAAAAAATTCAGTGTGAGATTTAGTAGAAAAACCATCTCCAAAGCTTAAGCAATTAAATCTTGAGTTTGATAAGTTTCGTGATTAACGCGAATCCTTGTTTTCAGGCACAAAAACCCACATTATCAAATATCAATTTGGACATACGAGTTGGCAGCTTGGTTGCAATTGTTGGTGGAACTGGAGAAGGAAAAACATCCCTCATATCTGCAATGCTTGGGGAGCTACCTCCTTCGGAAGATACAAATGTTGTTATTAGAGGGACTGTTGCCTATGTTCCACAAGTTTCATGGATTTTCAATGCTACTGTGAGTTAAAAGCTTGCTTATATTCTCTATTGATATTAGTAAATATCTACTTTGTTCAATCCTCTTTAGCTTTCTAGTGAATCTCAAACTTATCTGTTTGCACCATGCAATGTTCTGACCTTCAGTTTCTTTGTCCCAGTTACGTGAAAATGTATTATTTGGGTCTGAGTTTGAACTCACAAAGTATTGGAGGGCTATTGATGTAACTGCATTAGAGCATGACCTTGACTTACTTCCTGTAAGTGAATATACAAACTCATATCTTTGCACATACTTCAGCTCAATCTAGAATCTCTATAACAATCTTACACACATTTCTACAGGGTCGTGATCTCACAGAGATTGGGGAGAGAGGGGTGAATATCAGTGGTGGGCAAAAGCAGAGAGTCTCTATGGCTAGGGCTGTCTATTCCGATTCGGATGTATACATATTTGATGACCCTTTAAGTGCTCTAGATGCTCATGTTGGTCGCCAGGTACTTTCCAATTAAACAGTGTAGAATCACCTAATGCTTATCTTTAAGAACAATGTCTAACATTCTATGCAGAAGTTAATAAATTCAATAGACGAATGGTGTATTATGAGCCTAATTCCTTTCTGTTGAGCTTTAAGGGAAAATTTTCATAAATCTTGATGTTATTCAATTATCTATTACTCATCATAAGATAATGGATATTGGATACTCTTACATTCTGTTTTTGATACAGTGCTAATGCTACTGCTCTAGTAATTCTATATCACGAGCTTGACCTCTGGAATTCTTAGAATGAATTCTTAAAGATCATATCTACTGGTCTAATCTGAAGTCATTTCCAGGTTTTTAACAGCTGTATCAAGGAAGAGTTGCGCGGAAAAACAAGGATACTTGTTACAAATCAGCTACATTTCCTTCCTCAGGTGGATAAGATTATTCTTGTTTCTGAAGGTATGATCAAAGAGGAGGGAACCTTTGAGGAGCTCTCCAAACATGGTAGACTATTCCAAAAACTGATGGAAAATGCGGGGAAAATGGAAGAGATGGAAGAAATGGAAGAAAAAGAGGAAGAAAAGGATGACAGCATAAATTTAAGCCACAAAATATCTAAACCAACTGCTAATGGAGTGGTTGAGGTGAATGAGTTCTCAAATAATACAAACAAAACAAGGAGAGGTAGGGGGAAATCTGTGCTTATCAAACAAGAAGAACGGGAAACAGGAATTCTCAGTTGGAATGTTTTGATGAGGTAACATGGGGAATTTCTTTCTTCTGGATTATTTTTTTTTCCATGAATATTGATAGATTGTGTATATTTGCAGGTATAAAAATGCATTAGGGGGCCTATGGGTCATTATTATACTTTTTACATGCTATTTATCAACCGAAGTTCTTAGAGTATCAAGTAGCACATGGTTAAGTGTTTGGACAGATCAAAGCACTTCAAAGAGCTATAATCCTGGATATTACATTCTCGTTTATGCACTTCTGGGGTTTGGTCAGGTATATTTACAGTTATTAGATGGTTGTCAGAAATATTTTTTTTTGAAACGGCAATTTATCCCAATGTCTCCTTTAATCTATATTCACTATTTTATTCCACCAATTTTAATTTTCTTATATAGTTTGGAATTGTATTTTAGTCCTTGATAGGAAATAAGATATTTAGTAGAAACTAATTATTTAATTTTTATTTTTAAAAGAAACATGGAAGTAAAAGAGAACAAAAAGGAAAAAGATAGAAAATATACTTATAAATGCCTGTTACATGGTCTAAAGTCATACTCCTTGTTTGCTGGATTCAGGTGACTGTGACGCTAACAAACTCTTATAGGTTGATCATGTCAAGTCTTCGTGCAGCCAAAAAGCTGCATGATTCCCTGCTAAATTCTATTTTAAGGGCTCCAATGCTGTTCTTCCATACCAATCCAACTGGACGGGTGATCAATAGGTTTGCAAAGGATCTAGGCGATATAGATCGTAATGTTGCTAATTTTGTGAATATGTTTATGGGTCAAGTGTGGCAGCTGCTTTCAACCTTTGTGCTGATAGGCATTGTCAGCACAATATCTCTATGGGCCATAATGCCACTTCTCATCTTGTTTTATGCAGCTTATCTATATTATCAGGTAAATTTAGAATTGTTTCATCTAATTGTGTTTTGTTGGCTTTTCAAACATTCTGAATAACCCATGCTTAGCTAGTCCTTTTTCTTTTTTCCAATATGCATAATTGTTGTAAAGCTAGTTAGTTAATCCACCATAACACAAAGCTTATAATTATATGGCTGCTTAATAAAACCAATCACCATTTGAAATTTGCAGAGTACGTCTCGTGAAGTAAAACGCTTGGATTCAATTACCAGATCTCCTGTTTATGCACAATTTGGAGAAGCACTAAATGGTTTGTCAAGCATTCGAGCATATAAAGCATATGACAGGATTGCCAACATTAATGGAAAATCTATGGACAATAACATAAGATTCACCCTCGCAAATACTAGTTCCAATCGTTGGCTAACCATCAGGTTGGAATCACTAGGAGGCATCATGATTTGGTTGACAGCAAGCTTTGCTGTCTTGCAGAATGGAAACACAGAAAACCGGGCTGCATTTGCATCTACCATGGGTCTACTTCTAAGTTATACTTTAAATATCACCAATCTGTTGAGTGGTGTTTTGAGACAAGCAAGCAGAGCTGAGAACAGTTTAAATTCTGTTGAGCGGGTTGGCACTTACATAGATTTACAATCTGAAGCACCAGATGTTATTGAGAGCAATCGCCCCCCACCTGGTTGGCCTTCATCAGGTTCAATAAAGTTTGAGGATGTTGTTCTACGCTATAGGCCTGAACTTCCTCCAGTCTTGCATGGTTTGTCTTTTACAGTTTCCCCTCGTGAGAAAGTAGGAATTGTTGGAAGAACTGGTTCGGGAAAAACTAGCATGCTTAATGCTTTATTTAGGATTGTGGAACTGGAAAGAGGTAGCATACAGATTGATAGCTATGATGCAGCTAAGTTTGGATTGACTGATTTGAGGAAAGTTCTCAGTATCATACCACAGTCACCAGTTCTTTTCTCAGGTATTCAAGTTCAACATATATGATACTATGTTTTTGTAATGAAAAATGGCTTTTTTAGCAAAAATAACCATGTCGGAATTGTTTCATTGAAAGATATCAATTTTCAAAGTCTTCTTATGAGAATTGCTAAAAAGTGCTATTTTTAACTAAACCAATTCCTCAAATGTGATAATCATTTTTAAAACCTGTAAAACTTTGCACTAATAAAATGTCTTCCTGTTTGGTTAATTCACAAGGAACTGTGAGGTTTAATCTTGATCCATTTTGTGAGCACAATGATGCTGATCTTTGGGAGGCTTTAGAGAGGGCACATCTTAAAGATGTCATCAGGAACAATCCTTTCGGTCTGGAAGCTGAGGTATAAACATATATTTTTATTTTCTTTTAATTTTAGAGGTAAAGTTGCAGAGGTACAATTGTCGTACAGTGAAAGTTTATATAAAATTAATAAAACAATAAGAAATAAAAAAATCAAAAGAGAGACAAAAGTTTATTACAATAATAATATTATTCACAATTAATAAGGTATGTTAATTTAAAATTCATATTGTACAACCATATTTTAATTATATGCAATATACTAATAATTATTAATATAACATTCTCACGTCATGTATGTGATAGTAGTCTTGGAAAAGTATTAAATGTTGTTGATAGAATAATTTCTCATTTCTTAGAAGAAGAGAAGAATTATTAGTGTTGAATATGATATAATTTTACTTATGTCTAGGTTTCAGAGGGAGGGGAAAATTTCAGTGTTGGGCAGAGGCAACTGTTAAGTCTTGCTCGAGCATTGCTGCGCCGATCAAAGATTCTTGTTCTTGATGAAGCAACTGCAGCTGTTGATGTGAGAACAGATGCTGTTATTCAGAGAACCATCCGTGAAGAATTCGGGCACTGCACAATGCTCATTATTGCTCACAGACTAAATACCATAATTGACTGTGACCGCATTCTTGTGCTTGGTGGTGGTCAGGTATGCTAGCAGACCTTGTTCAATATTTTCTAGGAATATTGTGTCGTGAGAGAAAACAAATTAACAGATTTGTGGGAATTAATATACAGTTTCTGTTAGTTCATTAGTTAAGAAATTGCAAATATTCCTTCAGATTCTGGAGCATGATTCGCCAGAGGCACTGCTATTAAGGGAGGAAAGTGCATTCTCTAGGATGGTTCATAGTACAGGGCCTGCAAATGCTCAATACTTACGAAGCATAGTTTTCGAAAGCAAATCGAGAAGAGAGGAAAGCAAGAGGCAGGATGGGCAGAGGAGATGGCTGGCATCCTCCCGTTGGGCAGCTGCTGCACAGTCTGCTCTAGCTGTTAGTCTCATTTCTTCTCAAAACGACCTTCAGAGGCTGGAGATCGAGGATAAGAATGATATCCTTGAGAAAACAAAAGATGCAGTGATTACACTTCAAGGAGTTTTGGGAGGAAAGCATGATCAAGAGATTGATGAGTCGCTACATCAGTACCAAGTTTCCGAGGAAGGATGGTGGTCAGCTCTCTATAGGATAGTTGAAGGTAAACAAACATATACTACCCTTTCTGGCATGCAAGTATATCCATAAAATTACTTATATGCATGCTTTCATGATTTCTTGTATGCATTTGTTGCTTGTAATAGAAGAAATAAGTAAAAAAGTCATTATAATTACAACAAACCATTCACTAATTTAGTTGATAAATTTTCTTTGGATCTCCTCCTAATCCTTTTTTTCCTTTTTTTTTTTTTTCTCTTCTCTAGGACTTGCTGTGATGAGCAGGTTGGGCCATTACCGGCTTCAAGAACTAGAGGATGATTTTGAAGATAGCTCTCTAGCTTGGGACAACCTTGAAATTTAAGTAAATATCACTAAGAATAAAGAGGAAAGGAGGAGGAAGGAGGCCAAAGGAGGAAAGAGACAGGAGGAGAAAAAAGGAGACATAAAAGAAGGAGAATGTAGAAGGAAAAAAAAGGTACGCTATATAACACATTAAAAGTTTAAAAATTTAATGAGTTTATATGATAACTTATGTCCTCGTTTTTTCATATTGAGGAGGGTAGTGGAACGTTTGACTTGGTCTGTAATCGGATTGTTGCTGCCATATCAGAGAGGATTAACTTGTTAGAAAACAACCAAAACATGATCTTCTCTGACACTCTTTCAGCTGAAGTCTTCATGTGCGGATACCAAACGGGATACGGAGTACTCTGTTTCCGAGGGCCATGAAGACGACTATGACTTTGATATGGTAAGCACTAATATCATTTTCAAATAATTCCCCAAGTGTTATACCTATTTGGTTTTCTATGTTTTTTCAATGACTACAACTTTGGTTTTATCAAGGGACTGGAAGAGGATGTTGTCCCGATCGTACAGGAGTCACAAACTGCACATTCCCCATATGAAACTGTTGTTGCGACTGATGTTCCCAGACACGTGGTTAGTGACTCACAACCTGATGAAAGTGTTGTCATAGTCGTTAAACCTCTCGATATCGGGAAAAAAAGTATGCACGGGAGACCTTTGAAGAAAAGAAGGCAAATCATGTCCCCTTATACTGAAGATACGCCCACGAAACAGGTGAAGATTATTGGTCTACACCCACCTTCCGCAGTTTCAGATCCTCCTGCAGCGACACCACCTTCCTCAATTCTAGTGCCTCAATCAGCTAGAGATCCTCCGCGTCGGCATAGCCTGCTGCAGATTTAGTGCCTTAACCAGCTTCTGACCGTCTCATACTTACATATAACGCCTACAGACAGACATCCAGGCATATATGTCGAGAGGAGGTTTTGTAACGTACCA
>JANLJB010029773.1:0-14831 GCA_026212285.1 Bursera cuneata
TTTTCCTCCCCCAGGTTGTTGCAGGTTTCCGTGCACGATTAAAGCTTTGAAATATATAAGGTTGGCCATGTGACATGTTATGTTTAATGTCATACTTCACATTACATGTACACACTTTATTCTATGTTTTGTATACACATAAGGATGGTACAGCATGTATATCATATGTTGACAATGTATATATTATTTGTAAAGGTTTGAGTCCTATTTTGATGTTGGATATGGATTGCTTTGTGGAAGGGATGAGGAATCCCAGTATTAATTGAGTTATGAAATTTAGAAGTGTTTTTGTTAAACAAATGTAGGAAGGAAATTAAGAAAAATAGGGGGAACTCTGTCAGATTTGCAATAGAACGACATTATTTAATTTAAGTTAATATTCAGTTGTGCAATAGAGGCATAGTGAGTCTGTGTGAGGGTAAGACTTGTTTCGATTATTACTTTGATAGGAGTGCCCGGATCCTATGAATAGTAATTATCGGGACGGGTTTGTATCAGTTGGCATCAGAGCATGGTTATAGATTCTGTAGACTCATGTATGTCTTGCATATGATTTTGTTAATGAGCAAGTTTTATGGCTTTTTGTTAGTTACAAGAATGAGTTCACTTGGCCGACCCCGCATGAGACCTGTAATTGGGCTGGAAAAACGGGTAAGAGTAGTAGAAAGAAAAAATCAACCTGAACCCAAGTATGTAGCTGAGTCAGTTGCCCATCCATCACACTCACAGATTCAACCCGATGTAGCTCCTAATCTTGGTCAAGTTCCACCTGTGGTTCCTAATGTGGAACAGTCTATGGAGAGATTAACTCAGTTGATAACTACGACAATTAAAAATCAGACACAGGTACGTCAGGGTGTAAAGAACACCATTGAAAGTGTCAGAAATCTTGGGGCAAAAACTTTTGATGGTTCGGGAGATTTTATTGTGGCAGAGTCGTGGTTGACTCGACTAGAGCGAATATTTGAAGTTATGAGATGTACTGATGCTCAAAAGTTATTATTTGCCACATTTCTATTAGAGGACAGAGCTTATCACTGGTGGACCTCAGTTCAACATAAATACTGAGATCCTACAGAACTGACCTGGGAGAGATTTCATCAGGAATTTTTGGATCAGTATTACCCCACTGTATATCGAGATGCAAAACGGAGCGAATTTTATAAATTGGAGCAAGGTAATATGTCTATAGAAGAATATATGAACAAATTTATTAAACTTTCTAGGTTTGTTCCAACCTAGCTCAAGATGAGAGAGAGAAATGTAAAAAGTTTGAAGAGGGTCTTAGAGGAAGAATAAGAACTACAGTAACTGCTGGGGGATATTCGGAGTTTGGAAGACTGGTGGAGGCTACTATAAAGGTTGAGAGAAGTTTAGTGGAGTCAGAAAGAAGAGAATTATCAAGACAAAAACATAGTAAACAAAGTTGGTCAACAGTTGGTCCCAGTACTAGAATGGTTAGAAAAGAGGGAAATTTTATGGATCTTTTGGTGTACATCAGCAGAGTGAGGGGACAGGTTTTCAGAGAGGCCAGGGACAGATTATGAGACAACCATCAGTTGGGAGTAATATTGTGAGTCAGAGGCTTCTAGATCGTGGACAACAGAGTGGTGGTACAAGTAGAAGTGCACGACTTCATCGTAATAATTGTGGTAGATATCATTCAGGACCATGCCAGCTAGGATTATTTGGTTGTTATCATTGTGGTAGGCTGGGTATTTGAAAAGAGATTGTCCTTTCTTAGCTCAAAGTGGTGGCTTTGCACAACGAACAACTTCACAAGGTTCAAAGAGTGGTAGGGGACAGTATCAGGGACAGAGACATCCACGGGTTGAGAGAGGCTCTTCATCATCTGGTAGGGGTCAAACTAATAATGATGGAATTCCTGGTAATCAACAGAGAAGACAGACAGATAAACCAGTAGCACAGGCACGGGTATATGCTTTGACTCAACAGGAGGCACACGTTTCTCCAGATGTTGTTACTGGTATGTTGACTATTTTTGATTATGATGCTCATATTTTAATTGATCCTGGTTCTACTCATTCCTTTGTTTCACATACGTTTGCTACACATGCCGATACCAAGTTAAAACCGTTATACTGTAGTTTGATGGTAGTCACACCTAGCGGAGAGATGTTATTAGCAGATAATGTATACAAAGGTAGCACAGTTTCAGTGGGTGAGTATAAATTAGAGATAGACTTGATTCCCCTTGACATACATGATTTTGATGTGATCAGATACGAGAATTGCAGTTACGGGATCTTTATTTGATAAAATTAAAGGATGAAATACATAGTGGACGACAAGTTGATTTTTCTATACGAGATGATAGGATTTTGGTTATGAGAAACAGACTTTGTGTACCAGATAATAGAGAGTTAAAAATGGAAATCTTGGAAGAAGCACACAGTTCAGCTTATGCTATGCACCCAGGTAGTACAAAAATGTATCGTACCTGGAGAGAACACTATGGTGGCAAGGTATGAAAAGAGAGATTATAGAATTTGTATCTAGATGTTTAGTTTGTCAATAAATTAAAGCTGAACATCAAAGACCAACCAAACTTTCTCAACCACTTCCTATTCCTGAGTGGAAGTGGGAACATATCATGATGGATTTTGTTACTGGACTTCCGCGTACCAAGAGTGGACATGATAGTATTTGGGTGATTGTGGATCGGCTTACTAAATCTGTACATTTCTTACCTGTCAAGGTTACATATTCATTAGACAGACTGGCTTATCTCTACGTTAGTGAGATATTACGTCTTCATGGTGCACCAGTGTCTATAGTGTCAGACAGAGATCCTCGTTTTACATCTAGATTTTGGCCTAGCTTACAGAGAGCAATGGGTACTAGATTAAATTTTAGTACAGCCTTTCATCCACAAATAGATGGGCAGTTAGAAAGAACAATACAGATTTTAGAGGATATGTTACGAGCATGTGTAATGGAGTTTAAAGGAAGTTGGAATACGTATATACCTCTCATAGAATTTGCTTATAATAATAATTACCAGTCTAATATTGAAATGGCGCCATATGAAGCACTTTATGGTAGGAAATGCAGGACTCCAATTTGTTGGAATGAGGTTGCTGAGCGGAAGTTGTTGGGTCCAGAAATTGTACAAGAAACTAATGATAAGATCAATGTAATTAGAAAAAGATTAAAAATAGCTCAAGATAAGCAGAAAAGCTATGCAGATAAGCGTAGAAGAGAACTTGAGTTTTAGGTGGGAGACAAAGTCTTCTTGCAAGTTTCTCCCTGGAAAGGTGTACTTCGGTTTAGGAAATGAGGAAAGTTAACACCACGATACATTGGTCCCTATAAAATTCTTGAGCAAAAACCTGAAGTTTTATAAAATAGAACTTGAAGTTCAATTATTGAAGTTATTTGGTTATATTAAAGTTTATATGGACTTGAAGTTCCATATTTATTCTTCTTTAATTGTTTAAATTTATTTATTTATTTTAATTTCTATTTATGTTTATTTTATTAAATTTTAAATGTATACATCTAGAAGATGTTATATAAATTATCCATGCAGGATAAACTAAAGGAAATAAAATACTCATCCTTGAAAGATAAGTTAAAGAATAATATCTTTCCCTAAAGTAAATGATGGAAATATCTGATCCTTATAGGATTGGTTAAAATAAATAACCATCTTAAATAAAATCTGAGCATTATCAATTATTGTCATTCCTTGAAGTGAATATTATCCTTGAAAAATTTAAAGCAAACTAATTGGTTCCAGTTTTATTCCTTTGTGATATCTTTTTTTGTTTATTGTACTTTTGTTATTTATTAATGTACTTTTTGTTATAATACATTTTTATGGAATTTCATCTAATATAAATTTTTATTTAAAAGGGTATGGACATCAGATGTGTGTTACCTATCTCTAGAAGAGATAGAGATATATGTTTAGTCGATAGTGCAACAACACATACCATCTTAAAAAATAAGAAGTATTTCTTAAATTTAACTTTGCTTGAAGCTAAAGTTAATATTATATTAGGGTCTGTGAACCTAATTGAGGGCTCCGGAAGAGCCAATATTCTGTTAGCAAGCGATACAAAATTATGTATTAATGAGGCCTTATACTCTAGCAAATCCAAAAGAAATTTGCTTAGTTTTAAAGATATAAGGCTCAATGGATTTCATATTGAGACAATATGTGAAAATAATGCAGAATTCCTCTGTATCACTTCAAATGTCTTAAGCCAGATGCAAATATTAGAAAAGCTTGAAGCTTTTTTATCTGGCTTATATTATACGTATATAATATCTATTGAAACCTATGCAGTTATGAACCAGAAGTTCAATAATCCTAAAACTTTTATACTTTGGCACGACCATCTTGGTCATCCGCGATCGACAATGATGCATAGGATTATTGAGAATACAAATGGGCATCCATTAAAGAACCAAAAGATTCTTTTGTCCAATGAGACTACTTGTACTGTTTGTTCATAAGACCATCTCCTTCCAAGATTGGTCATGAATCCCTATCATTTTTACAGAGAATTTAAGGGGATATATGTGGGCCTATTCACCCATTGAATGGACCATTCTGTTATTTTATGGTCCTTATGATGCTTCTGTAAGATGGTCACAGTTTGTTTGTTATCAACTATAAATGTTACATTTACTAAACTACTTGCTCAGATTATTAAACTACAGACACATTTTCTAGACCATCCTATTAAATCAATTCGTTTGGATAATGCTGGTGAATTTACATCAAAGACTTTTGATGATTATTGTATGTCTATTGGAATTGATATTGAGCACTCTGTTTCACATGTCCATACTCAAAATGGTTTGCCAAAATCACTCATAAAGCGATTACAAATAATGGCACGCACTTTATTGTTAAGAACGCAGTTGCCAACTTCTTTCTGGGGTCATGCAATTTTACATACTGCATCATTGATTAAATTGAGACCCACTACTTATCATGAGTATTCCCCATTACAACTTGGACTTGGACAACAACCTGATATATCTCATTTAAGAACTTTTTGTTATGTTTACAAGTTCCTATTGCTCCCCCGAAACGGACAAAAACTGACCTTAACGTCGATTGGGGATCTATGTGGATTATAATTCACCCTTTATAATAAGATATTTGAAACCGCTGACGAGTAATCTTTTTACTGCACGATTTACAGATTATCATATTGATGAGACAGTGTTCCCACCATTGGGGGAAAAGAAAATGCCTCCTGCAGCTAGGCAAGAAATTTCTTGGAATATAGCCACTTTGTCTCATTTTGATCATCGCACTCCTTAATGTGCAAATGAGGTGCAAAGAATGACACATCTTCATAATATAGCAAATCAGATGCCGGATGCTTTTACTGACGCAGGAAAGATAACAAAGTCACACATACATGCTGCTAATACATCGACAAGAATTAATGTTCTTGAAGAACAAGTCTCCATTGAAATAGTAAATAATCAATCTACCACACGCTAGAAGCGTGGTAAACCCTTGGATCAAAAGATACTGTCCCCCGAAAAAGAAAAGTAACTTATAACAGTCCTTTTAGAAATAAAGATTGAGTTAAAAATTCCACATTATCTGATTTATCTCCTGAAGAGATAATAGTCCCTGAAGAGGTAAAAGCCACCGAAGAGATACAAGCCCCTGAAGAGGCACGAGCCCTTAGAGAAGTGCAAACTCTTGAAGAGACATGTGTAATTAAAAATGAGAAAATCTATGTTAATTAGATGAGAAATCGTGATGAAATAGTCATCGATGAAATTTTTTCATTCGCTGTAGCCACTGAAATTATGAATGATGATTATGAACCACGTATAATGGATGAATATAAGCAAAGGTATGATTGGCCCAAATGGAAGGAAGCAATTTAGGCAGAATTGACTTCTTGGGCAAACGTGAAGTTTTTGGACTTGTAGTCCAAACACCTGAAGACGTTAAACCCGTTGAATATAAATAGATATTTACTAGAAAGCGAAATGAAAATAATGAGATTGCCAAATATAAAGTCCAACTTGTGGCTTATGGTTTTTCTTAAAGATTGGGTATTGATTTTGATAAAACATATGCCCCAGTAATAGATGTGATCACTTTTAGATATTTGATTAGTTTGGCAGTCTCAGAAAAACTTCACATGCGTCTTATGGATGTGGTTACTGCTTACTTATATGGTAAAATAGATACTAACATATACATGAAACTCCTTGAAGGATTTAAATTGCCAGAAGCAATTAACACAAAATCAAGGAGCATGTATTCACTTAAATTACAAAGATCCTTATATGGATTGAAACAATTTGGAAGATTGTGGTATCAACATCTTAGTGAATACTTGATAAAAGAGGGATATATTAATGATCCCATATACCCTTGTGTATTTATAAATAAGTCATAATTTGGTTTTGCTATTGTGGCAGTATATGTCGATGACATGAGTTTAATTGGAACTCCAGAAGAGATCCAAGATACTATTGAGTATTTAAAAAGAGAATTTGAAATGAAAGATTTGGGGAAAAAATAATATTGTATCGGCCTGCAGATTGAGCACAAATTTGATGGAATACTTGTTCATCAATTAGCATATACTGAAAAGATATTAAAACGGTTTGACATGGATAAGGCTCACCCATTGAATACCCCGATGGTTGTTAGATCATTAGATCCTAAGAAAGATCTATTTCATCCTAAGAGGATGATGAAGAGATACTTGGTCCTGAAGTACTATATCTGAATGCTATAGGTGCGTTATTGTATCTGATACAATGTACTCGACCAAATATTGCATTTGCAGTTAATTTATTTGCAAGGTTTAGTTCTACACCTACTAAACAACATTGGAATGGAATTAAACATATTTTTTGTTATCTATGGGGAACTACTGATTTGGGATTATTTTTTTCATATGAGCCTTCTAAAAGTCCTGGTTTGATTGGATATGCTGATGCTGGTTATCTATCTGATCCCTATAAAGCTCGATCACAAACTGGATATATTTTTACTTATAACGGGACTGCAATTTTATGGTGATTGACTAAATAGACTTTGGTTGTAACTTCATCTAACCATGCTGAAATACTAGCATTACATGAGATCAGTTGAGAGTGTATATAGTTACGATCTATAATTCATCACAACCAGAGTTCATGCAAGTTATCTCCTACCATTGATCCTCCTTTTATCATATATAAAGATAATACAGCGTGCATTGCTCAAGTCCGAGGAGGAAATATTAAAGGAGACTGAACAAAACATATTTCTCCAAATTTTTTCTACACGCATGAACTATAAGAAAGTAACCAGATAGATGTGAAACAGATCCGTTCAAATGATAATCTTGCAGATTTATTCATCAAGACACTACCGACATCAACATTTGAGAGATTGATAGATAAGATCGATATGCGGCGGCTCAACAAGCAACCGGATTGATACATTATTTTTGTCATAATCAGGGAGAGCATATATCATGGAGAGTATTTTTGGACATATGTGCACTGCACTCTTTTTTCCTTCGATCAGATTTTGTCCCATTGGATTTTCCTAGCAAGGTTTTTAATGAGACAGTATGAAGCACGTGCAACACCACTCATTATATTTCTTGCTTTGGTTTTTATCTCATTGGGTTTTTCCTAAATAATGTAAATACAATTGATTAAGTGGTAGTCTCCAAGGGGAAGTGTTATAAATAATTAATTGAGTGGGTCCAATCAATTAATTATAGTGGATCCCACCCCTTAATTATTATATGTATTGCGTAAACGATGACTCAAATATTAAGGATGATTGTACAAGCAATAATGTAAATAGTAAAGGTAATTATATAATTTGTACTGTAAATAGTGAAGGAGACTGCCTATAAATAGCAGCCTCCTTCCCTTCCTGAAATCATCCCAAAATAAGAGAAAACAATTCTCATATCTTCTCTCTCTCATCTTCTTGCTAAATTTCAATTTAGTCCCTAAGTTTAGCTTTTTGTAATTACACCCTTGAGTGTATATTTTCTAATAGTCCAATAGTTTTTGGTATTTTCATCATACCCCTGATTGTAATATATCATTATAATCCCTCAAAGTATAATATCATTATAGCCTTTATATTGTTATACCTTTGTATATATATCCCTACGGGGTTAATTTGTTAGGCAATTCATAATAGAAACCTCTTATTTTGTTTTAAGATGATATAGAATAGAGTTGGCAACAGTTTAATATAGGGTCATTTTGAATCATTGATGAATGATGACATGACCATGACTCTATTCCTACAAAAGTTATGGCCCATCTTCATTCATGGATGCCCCACCTTGTTCTGTTCTCTTTCTCTCTCTCTTATCTTTTTCTTTTATTTGTCTGGTGCTTCATTGGATTCAAATTCAAATAACTAGCCCCCACCCATTGAATTCATTCTGAACGAACCCATAAAGAAAAAAAGATTGAACAATTACTATTTCATATGCAAATTTAAATTACCCCTGTTTATTCTTATTCGTCATCTTCCCCAACAACATATTTCATGAAGTAGTGACACCCATTGTTGGTTTCAGGAGGTGAGCAGTAGACTGCTAAAGAGTTTTCCATTTGTGCAGAGAAATTAATGTAGGGGTAAACTTAAAAATGTCTCTTCACCGAAAGGCTGCTTATACATCCATCCTGATAAAGGGCGAGGTCGGGCCAGAAAGGGCTTACTAACTTAATCCACACTTCCCAATCTTAAACCAAACTATCTTAGGGCCATTAAACAGTGATCCATATTAGAACATTGCGGAATTCTTGATCTATCTGATAATCTCCAACAAAATTAACAAGAAATAATAGAATTTAAGGGATTATTTTAGATGCTAACAAATATATATATATATATATATATATATAATTTTTTTTTTTTTGGTTATAGCAGCATCACAATATTTCATAGGTAGGAATTTTAACTGGATGCCAACATTAATAAACTCCTATGCATATCATACAAAGTTCCATAATTTTTGAAATTAATATTAGTGGGGACTATTTTGAGAGGAAGAGGAAGAGGAATTACTGCACCTGTTTTATCATTTATTGTTTCTGTTGAATTTATTAGCTTGTCTACTACTGGGTAAGATTTATTAATTCTAATTAAAAATTCTAGAGAAAATTCCTGCAGAAATTGCATTGCTTGTTCAGATTGTCATGGCTGAGTGGAGGTCACTGCTGAAGAAGATTAATAGACAGGGTAAAACTGCAATTAATAAACTCAAGAAATTGTCTCTTCTTACAGAGGTTATCTCAAAGCAAGCTGCTCAGACCACCACCAGTTCATTGGCCATGATTTCGCATCTTTAACAATTGTAGTTCTTAACTACTTTTATCAACCGCTCTTGATGCAGGAAGCAGCTTTAGCAAGAATTTTTAGACCATGGAGTGCTAATCCTGTTAAAGAATTGGCTTGAACCTCTTCCAGATGGGAGTTTACCGAATATAAACACACGTGCAGCTATTCTGAGGATTTTGACTGATGTATGATATGATTTATCCCCTATAATCTCTACAATAGTGGTAATTTCTTCAGAGAAGAGTTTATGTTTATGCAGAACCTGATGTTGCTTTTGTCATGCAGTTTCTAATTGATCTAGAGCAGTATGATAGAAGGAAGCAATTGAAGAAAACTGGTCTTCGAAAGGTTGATTATTTTATGAAGCTATTATCCTCCCGTAATGTTTTCTTCTCTGCACTTGTATCTGTATTTTGGACAATTTTACTTGGTTTTTGGCAGGTTATCATGTTTTTATCAAAATCTGATGAGGAAACCAAATCTAAAAGAAAACTTGCCAAGGATCTGGGTGTCAAATGGTTATTGTGATTCTTGCTCTGTCTCTTGGTCTCTATTTACAAAATTTTTACATTCATGTAGTTTCAGAGCTTCATTCAATTTATTCGATAGAATGATCCGAAGGGTCAATTGTTGAGGTTTGAGTCCTTACATACATTGGCATGAACGTCGAAAACTTGTGCCTGGAAAGGTGCAAACAATCTGTGCTTGTCTTATGTACTGATTTATGCCCGAATACTGTGATGGGACTTTAGATTCTTTCCTTTGTAGTTATCCAAGTCTTCGTAAGATTTTAATTTATACTCCAGATGGATTTTATTCTTGAGTTTCTAGTTGGTTTTTATTTGGCTAGCTCTTTTATTTATTTACTGGGAGCTGATTTTCAATTCTTGAAAAACATGCACATGAAAATGTTGTGTACAGTAACATTGACATTTTTTTGTGCTTGAGTATGATGTTTGCAGAGTAAACTAATATTTATTAAGAGCACAAGGTTTGAGGACATGAAAAATATTGATGATGACAGGGTTCCTTCCCGAATGCTACCTGTGAAGAAGTAATTTTTACGATTGCAATCTTGTTTTACGGATATTTTAGGTTTCTGTATTTTTGTCTGTCCGATTGGGTTTTAATACTTTAGAATAGGCCAACAAATAAGGCTGCAGCAATGGAATCTAGAGATGGTGATTTTGATGATTTGGTTCTCTCTCAGTAACATATGATGACAGATTTTATTTTTATCCTCATGGCCTTTATTACTAGGAAACCTTTCTGCAACTCCCATGTGTTCTACAAGAAATTTTTGGCTTACATGATTCAAGGAATGCAAGTCTGGTCAATCATCTTCTCGGAAGCATGCTTCAAGGGCAGATTCGAACATCACTTGCCCCTAAAAAACTAGGCGAATCGTGCCTATTGTTATAAAGCTGGAAACTAACCTTCAAAATTAAAAACTTGGAACTTTCAGAAAATGGTAAACTTAAAAACTATCTATTATTATTTAAAACTTTTTTTTTATAGTTTTTTTAAAGAAAATACATTTATTAAACATATTTCTAAAATCAATCACCAAAAAAAATACGCATTAGGAAATCTGGTCATACACCTGATGATACATCACATGGACAAAGTTAGAGATAAATTGATCATACATGTTGTGGCACTAACCTTGCATGGATAGAGCTACTATCTGCCTGGTCAAACGCATGTTAGCGCTGTCCCCAAAAGGCAAGATGCCCGGACACATGGCCCAAAACCTCTGTGTGTACCCGAATGGATCCTAAAGACCTGAATTTGAATTTGAATCTTGGAAATTAAGGTTATTAACTTAGTACTTTTATTTTATTTATTATTAATAATACTTTATAAGCTTAAACCTTCTGCTAAATTGATCTCTATTCTTTAAAGTTTACCTTTGTTTAGTAATCCAAAATACTGATTTAAAAGAAAAAACTTTAATTATCAATTATTTCTTTCAAAACATTACTGCCAACAATAGAGCATGTGAATTATAAATATAACTCTAAAACTTCTTTTAATATACTGAAATAAATAAATAGTTGCCTTAAAAACAAACTTTCTAAATTTTTCCGCAATCATTAAAGCCAAAGAAAGGGAACAATTATTTAGGAAGAATAACTAAACAATTAATAAATAAAAGCACAAATAAAATAGTGATACAAATTGAGCACGCATATAACACCAATGAAGTCAATTTTCAAACCTTCACAAGCACCAATTCAGGTTCAACAAAAACACACTTCTAACACGCCTTATTTCTTCAAAAATAACACATCAACAAGTATAAAATTACTTATTTTTTTGGGAAAATTCCAAAAGGATTAAATAGATAAACAAGTAAAGACAAAAGAGTTAGACTAAGAGCCTATCACAAGCCAAAGAGGCCCACAAAACAAAGGGAGGCACGCAAGCCCCAACAAACAAACAAAGGCACGCAAGCCCAAAAACAAGGAAATCGAGGCACGTAGGCCCCAAGAACACAAAAGAGAGCGAGGCGCGAAAACAAACAAGGCACACAGGCCCCAACAAACAAAAGCAGAACCTATGTAGAGAGACCCCATAAAGAACATACAGAAGAAGAGAGAACATACTAAGGCACCAAGTCTAAAACACGGGCCTAAAGCACACTAAAGATGTCATCCACCAACTGTTGAACAGTCCTACTCCCCTGACCATGGACCCGATGGTTCCTTTCATACCAAATATAGTAGACAGTGGTAGAAAGAGACAATCGAGAGACCAATTTCCTGAAGCTCCGCCTCCTCCGAACATGAAGGGCAGACCAGTCTAGCAGATCACCCCAAGGTAGGGAAGGCCAACAAAACCCAATTCGATCCGAAACTCTCCGTCAAACAATAGAGGAGAATCCGTACGCAAAGAATAAATAAGGATGCGTTTAAGAGCTGGTACCACAAAGAACACAAGTAGAAGACTACATGACACCCCAAGAAAGTAACTTGTCATAGTGGAGAGGCGCCCCATAGCTGTAAGCCAAAGAATGAAGCCATGTTGAGGCACATGACCAGAAAACCAGAAGAGACAATGCCGAGGATCCATAGACCTCCTAACTCTCAGAGTATCCTAGGCCGAAGCAATAGAGAACACCCTAGATGAACGAGAGGTCCAAACACAACAGTCTAGAAGTCAAGGCTGCGAGTGGGAATAAACAGACTCCTAAACCTCCTGAAGTGCCAAGCTACTAGAGGGAAACCACCACTCACCTACAGCATCAATAATATCACTCACTTTAGCATCCGAAGAAAGACCAGTGGATGTAAATTCCCGGAAACTAAAGTGGAGGCACTCCTGAGGTAGCCAATAGTCCATCCATAAAGAAGTATCTCTCCTATCACCAATACACATCCTGAAGGCATCCCTACACCACTCCCGACTCTGCAAAATCTTCCTCCAAAACCAAGAGGCCATAGAGGGAATCCAAACATGCCAGAAACAATGACCCCTCAAAAGCATCTGATGCATCCAAACAGCCCAAATAGAAGATGGAAGAGAAAGGAGCCGCCAAATATGCTTAAGAATAGCTGTCCAGTTCCAAGCCTTGACCTGTTTCACCCCCAAACCTCCCTCCCTCAAAGGATAGCAAACAGAAGACCGTGCTACCTTATATCCAATCTAAAATAAGAACCCTACCATAGAAAAGTAGTAAGAACACTCTCAATCCAATGAACAACGACACTAGTAAAGATGAACATCGAAGACCAATAGACCTGAATAGAGAATTAAATAGACCTAATCAACTGAAGTCAGCCTACAAAGCTCAGTACAATAGAGATCCAAAGGCGGATCCGCACCAAGATCCTATCAATAAGGGGCTCATAGTCACAAATGCAGAGGCGGGTACTAATCAGAGGAACACCAAGATAATGAACCGAGAGGGCTCTAAGATGAAAGCCCAATAAGCTCCTCAAATCAGTAGCAACCTCCTCAGAGACTCTTGAGATAAAGACCTGGCTCTTAGTTAAGTTTGCAAGCAATCCAGAGCACTAAGCAAACAGCCCTAAGGCATCCCGAATAATCCCCACCAAAATCTGTTCAGCTTGATAAAAGACCATAAGATCATCAGCAAAACACAAGTGCATCGTCAATTATAACGAAACCCCGGATGCTGAGCAACCTCCCAAAGGATACCATCCAAACCCTCCATAGCCATCACAAATAGGTAAGGGGACAAAGGACAACCCTGCCTAACAGCTCAAGAGGAGGGAAAGAAACCATAGAGCTCGCCATTCAAAGCCACAAAGAAATAGGCAGTGGTCATACAAACCTGGATCTATCGAACCATCTGTTTAGGAATACCAATAGTCCATAAGCCCAACAAAATGAACTCCTAATTAACAGTGTCAAAAGCTTTACGGAGATCCACCTTTAGAGCATACGGAGGAGAAGAACCCTTGAGATGGTAGCCATGCATAAGCTCCTAAGCTAAAAGGATAACATCAGAAATCTGCCTGCCAGGAACAAAAGCTGCCTGAGCATGCCCAACCACATCAGGAAGGACCGTTTGAAACTGATTTGTAAGAATCATAGCAATACACTTGTAGATCACATTACAGCACAAGATAGGCTTGAAATCGCCCATGGTACGAGGATTCTCAACCTTAAGGATCAGGGTGATCCTCGCAGAACTAACACAGCGAGGCATCTGACAAGAGGCAAAGAAATTTCTAACAGTTACAATGAAGTCAACACCAATAATACCCTAACTCTGTTTGAAAAAGCAAGGGGTTTACCCATCCAGCCCTGGAGCTTTATCATCCAAAATGGAAAATAAAGCTGATCAAACCTCTTCATTAGTAATATAACCAATCAAAGCAAACACAAAATCCTCTGAGACATGCTTAGTAAAGAACCAAGAAGCACCCTCCAAGCTAGGGGAACCAGGGGCAGAAAGAAGGTCACGGTAAAACCTAACGGCCAAATCCCCCAGACCTACCTGATCAGAAATAATTTGACCATCCTCATCCTCTAGCTAAAAAATATGGTTCTGAACCTGTGGGTGTACTAGAGATCGATGAAAAACTTGGTGTTGCAATCCCCCAAAGCCAACCACTGTACTCTAGACCGCTATCTAAAGAAAGCCTCCTCATCCTTACTAAGCTGGTGATAAAGAGTCGCTGCATCATGCTCCTTAGCCAAACAAGTAGCAAACATAGGGTCAGCGTCCAACCTCATGCTACATCTCAGAAAGTGTTATCCAAGTGTAGGTAATCTTAATTATAGTCCTCGGTGAGTCCAAGTATGGTATCCAGATAGAGATTATTATCAAGATTAAAGGTCCTTATTCGTTTGTCCAAAATTCAAAGCAAAAGAAAGGTATATAAAGTGTTGGTTAATTTTAGAGATGAAGTTACCAAACAAAATTAGATTCAAGTAAAAGACACTAAGGCATTAGAGATTTACACTCATTTGAATTGTAGAAAATATTCTTGATCCTTTTTATAACTCAATTGAAATTAACTAAAGAGTAAAATCA
>JANLJB010029774.1:0-17406 GCA_026212285.1 Bursera cuneata
TCTTCCCTTTCCTCTATGGAGAAAACCCTCTCCTTGGCTCTCAAAATTGTCTCTCTCAATTTTCTTTGTGCCCTAATCTCCTCTAATCTCATCTACCAAAACTAGAGAATAATATGTATTTATACCAATAAATTAGGGCAACACAAAATATTACAAAATTGCCATTCTCGGGTGAACAGTAACTTGTGAACAGTGCCGCTATAGTGAACAGTGTCGTGTAAACAGTACCGCGCCCCTGCGTGGAATCCGTTCCATGCCCCGGCGCCAACTCTCTGGAATTCTTGGTGAATAGTGAACAGTAACCGCGCCCCGGCACCAACTTTCTGGAATTCCGCACAGTACTATGACCAGTGATGAACAGTATCGCGCCCCGGCGTGGAATCAGCTCCACGCCCCGGCGCCAACTTTCTGGAATTCCTGTGAATAGTAAACAGTGCACATGAACAGTGCACGTGAACAGTAACAGTCCACCAAAATATTGATTTACACTCACAACTGGGATATGCGATTCTTCAATCATTTCACTACCTTACGTCTCGAAGCTTGATTATCCCAATGTTCTTAAGTTCATGTGCAACTTTATGTTTCCATATACTTTTTTGTTGGGTTCTGGTATTTAAGGTGGACTTGGGAACCATAGGAGCAGCATTAGCCATAGGTCTATCGTATTGGTTCAATGTGATCTTCATTGGTCTTTACATGAAATATTCTTCGTCATGTGAGAGAACCCGCACTTTCAACTTGAACGAAATTTTCTCCAACATTAAGGAGTTTCTTCGCTTCGCCCTCCCTTCTGTTTTAATGATTAGGTGATATCTCAATTTTACTTTCAAAAAGAATGATTTGTTTGACTTCTCTTTCTGTTAGGTTTTGTTCTTAATTATTTACAATGTGTTATTTTCATGTCAATAATTAGTCTTGAATGGTGGGCATTTGAGATTCTTATATTGCTGTCTGGGCTTCAAACGAATTCCAAACTTGAAACACCAGTGCTTTCTATATGGTAGGATTCCCCAACTGATTTATGGACTTACAATATATAGTGATGTCCTAAATAATCTTTCATCTTCATCATATGCAGTCTCACTACCACAGGATTACTCTTCGTTGTAGCATCTGGTATTGCTGCTACTGCAAGGTCTGATCTATATCTTGTTTATGGAACAAACACCTGAGTGTGGATGAAACATTTCTGTATGCTAAATAAAAGCCCAGTTGTAACTATGTACCGAAATATATGCCGCAACCATTTGTAGCACTCGGGTATCAAATGAATTAGGAGCTGGAAATCCACGGGCTGCTCGAAATGGTTCTTGCTGTAAGTGAAGCACTCATTGCGAGTATAACTCTCTTCTGCTGCAGCTATTTTTTGGATTATACATATAGCCATGACAAAGAAGTTGTGAAGTATATTGCAGAATTAGTTCCCCTGCTTTGTCTCTCTGTTTTTCCGGGGAGCTTGCAAGCAGCACTTTGTGGTCAGTTTGCTACTATTATGTTGCATTCATAAAATTTGAGTTTCTTAATGTTATCTTAACCTAGACTATTTGAGAATATTTAACTAAGAATTTCTTTC
This sequence comes from Bursera cuneata, assembly GCA_026212285.1. NCBI lineage: Eukaryota > Viridiplantae > Streptophyta > Magnoliopsida > Sapindales > Burseraceae > Bursera > Bursera cuneata. The sequence continues at coordinate 1,577 of JANLJB010029774.1, forward strand.
TTCATCTTGCACACGATTTTAAAACTTCCATTATACAAGTTTCATCTACAAATCAGGGGTTGCTAGAGGAAGTGGGTGGCAGCACATAGGGGTTTATGTTAATCTTGGAGCATATTATCTTGTTGGAATCACAGCAGCTGCTGTACTGTGTTTCGGTCTGCATCATAGAGCGAAAGGCCTTTTGATTGGAATAATTACGGGATCACTAGTACAAGCAATTTTGCTTGCCATCATAACCTCTTTCACTAATTGGCAAAAACAGGTTCCCAGTCACTTGCACTTTCTCTTGAGGTCAACAACTATTGAATCAAGACTGTTTTGCTACTTCAACCCTAATCGTTTTCTGATATGATTTTGAATGTGGATATTTCACAGGCAACCATGGCGAGGGAGAGAATTTTCATTGGAAGATCTACAGCTGAAAATGGATCGGTTTGATTTAAACAGGTTACTACACGATTAATTTAGTTCTCATTATATCAGAATCTACGGAGGAGTAGCCCATATGCATTTTATTATTACATCTGCAATACATTGATACATGAAACAGAACAAACCAAAAAAGAAAAGTTTGAACTGAATTTTTGTAGTTTGTATAGAGGTTAACTAAAAAATTTACTTAATGCTTGCCATCTTGTCTGTATCCAAGAGGATCGGAATACTCGGGTCCTTCACAATGATACTACTCAACTTCCTTTAATAATTGACAAAAGCAGGTCCAATGGTCACCGTTACATGTTGTAATGAGAACAACTGAAACTTCAAGCTAAGCTAGTTGACTACTCTACGATATATAATATATCGCTGGCAAACAAGTCCAGGAATTGAAGATAAATCAACATTTACAAATAATACCAATATTTATTTAAAGATAAATCAATCAGAACTTAGAAATTCTCGACACACGTTAAAAGTTCTGCATAACATATAAGACTATTAGAAAGTACAAAAAGGAGTACAATTACACTCAGGCCATGGAGAAGTGGAAAGAAATTTCCATAAGAACAGCAAAATATGTAAAACAAACCTTTTTCTTTGTCTCATGTGCCAGCCTGCCAGCCTCCTAGCAGCACCATGCATGATCCATCATCATAGGCACAACCGATACTTATTTGCTTCATTATTATTTTCCCCGCACCCAGAAGTGACAGGTGAGAATCATACACAGCTAGTAAGGGGGAGGAGGAGGGCGTTGCCAAGGGGGAGGAGGTGGTCCGTAGGGATCAAAATAAGGAGGTGGAGGACCAGGGGGCGGAGGACCAGGTGCAAAAGGTGGAGGTGGATGTGGGGGACCCGGTGGCGGAGGATGGTGATGGGGTGGTGGTGGAGGTGGGGGAAAGAATTCAGGACGTGGGGGTGGCGGATGTGGAGGACCATGAAAAGGTGGTGGAGGTGGTGGTGGGGAAGCATAAGGGTCTGGCGGTGGTGGTGGAGGTGGGTGATGGTGGCGGTGGAATGGCATGTTTGAAAGTTTGTTGATCGATGAAAGAAGAGAAGTTTAAGTTTGGAGTTGAAGCCTAGGCTTGAAAATGCTTATGTAGAGTAAGATATCCATACGAGGATATTTGAACAAGAAGTTTCTAGATGATATTGAAATTTGACCATTAGTTTCACAAACAGCTGGTAGGTAAAGGCGTGTATGCATTTCCTTAGCCAAGAAGTTTCCAATTAAATTGTAAATTAATTTATTTTAATTTTTATCCAATTTAATATGTTTATAGCAATCATTTTGCTCTCAAAGGATCCACTTTTTATATAAGATTAAATTGAGTTATAATATAAGAAATTGATATAAGCCCTCGTCCATTTGCTTAAATTTTTTAGTACAATTGAATAGGGTAATATTTAAATTAGATATCTAACAACTCAACTAATATTTTTACAGCAATTTAAAAAAATAAATAAATACAATTGTAAACTATTAAATTGACAAATTTCCTTGGGTGGGGATGATCATCAGCTTCATCCCATTCTCAATTAAAGAGGTATAAACAAAGGCTATCTTGACCCCAATCCCATGTTAATTATGTATGGCACATATGGGGATCCTCAAATAATAATAATAATAATAATAAAAGATATCACTACCTAACCAAAATAATTTTTTTAATTATTAAATCAAGTTCAATATTAAAATATCAAATTTACGTTTAATTTCTAAAAGTTGACTTGTAATTTGACTAATCAAACATATGGTATCATAAATATTTAACATTATTTTATACTTCGATAATTTGTTATTCGTTTACATAGATGTCTAGTGATACTCAATAAATATTTTGTAAAGAGAAAAATTTAATAACCCCCTAATTAAATTTTAAGATACATTTAATCTCATATTTTTATTAAATTAATATTTATCCCCTAAAAATTCTAAAAAAATTAATATTTACCTCCAAATATTTTGGGGGTAAATATTAGTTTTAAGAAAATAATGTTAATTTTTTTAAGAATAAATGTTAGTTTAACAAAAATATAGAATTAAATATTTTTTTAAAATTTAATTGGAGGGTCAGAGATATTCCCCTTTTGTAAAGTATCAAAGTTATCGTGTTGATTTGCCTAACGATTTAGACATTTTGATTAAGCACAATTCAACAATTCAAAAGGTTTCCCAACAATTAATCACAAGCAAACAATCTTTCCCCATCTCTTGTACTCCAAAAGTCAATAGTTTATTTTCTTTTTAATTTTTTTAATACTTGTTGGGATATGGGCAGGATGGAAACATTCACCATTTTTTATTTGGGATAAGGCTTTATCCCTACCCCTATCTCCATGTTATATATATAATATAATAAAAAAATATTTTCAAAATTTGAAAAGTATAATTATTGAAAGTAAAATTTTAGAGGTAAATAACCTGACATTATTAAACCTACAGCTACATTTACAATTTAAATTTACGATCAACTCCCTAGTTACCACCATAATTCATCCAACAATCTTTGATGGATTATTTTCGTGTTTGAATTGGCTGTATGACTTGTGGTAAACAAATAAACCTTGTAAAAGGAAACAAAAAACAAGTGCTTCCTTCCCTTTTCCATCAAAGACACGAAGTAACGTCAGAAAGTCCAAATATATATCTATATAAATTGTTCTTCCGAACTCGAACTAGAAAATGACCAAGGGAAAGAGAATATTTATTCAGATATGTTCTTTACCAGAGGACAAGTGTCCCTCATTATTTGACCATATCTCATCTCAATAACTTGTAAATAACTTTGAGCCACCGCCCAGGGATCGAGTACTTGTAATACATAATACAATTACGACACGACAAGTAACCTCTTACTTCGATACGACGTGGCTTCGAATCTATTGATATCAAGTATAATACCTTTTATTTTATTTTCTCTTTTCTCGAGTCATAATCAATAACGTAAATTGTGAAGTTGTAATAGGTTTTTGCACGTAAAAGAAATTGAATAATTCATGAATAAGCTGCTTGCAAACTTTTACTGACCGATCGATATTCAAGAGATGAATCAGAAGCACTAAAATTCGACCATTAGATTATTTTTATGAGTGAACGAGCATACACAACTAAGCGCAAGATTCAAACTTCTACATGCGCTGGCAATGGCACTGCAAAAGCTGAACCATTAAGACTATAATCATATATCATTTACTCTATAAGCATTCAAGCAATTACTAGAATTATGTATATTATAAATGAAATACACATCTATTTATATAATTAATAAGGTGGAGGAGGACGAGGATGACGCCAAGGAGGTGACGGTGGACCTGGAGGCGGAGGATGAGCGAATGGAGGTGGTGGCGCTGGTGGTCCTGGTGGCGGAGGTGGCCCTGGAGGCCCTGGAGGTGGAGGTGGCGCAAAGGGGTCTAGTGGTGGAGGTGGCCTTGGCGGCCCTGGTGGTGGCGGCGGTGGCTGCGGTGGCGCAAAGGGGTCTGGTGGTGGTGGTGGGGGATGCCTGTGATGAGTCATTTTCTAATTTCTCAGGATTGGTAAATTGTTACATGTTGGAGTTTCATGTTAAGCAATGCGCATATAAAGAGATGGTAGAAGGTTGTAGAACGTGAAAAAATGTAGTTCATAGACTAGTAGTTGAAGCTTAGACTAGTGGTTTCCAAAGCTAAACATTATCAAGAAACATGTAAATTGTTATGCAGAGAAGTCAAAAATGTCATTTATCACATGATCCGATTGAAAAATGATTGCAGCCATGAAATTAAAATAGATCTTTTCACGGCAAAGAATTCTGTGGATAATCGGTGGAGTTTCCACATGTTGAAAGATGGCACGTACTACCAGGTTAGTGTTTACATGTATCCAACTTTCCAACTTTCAGTGCCAAGCCCAAAGTCAAGCTTTTCTTGGCTATAATATGAATGGAAGAACCATAATTTTTATGGAAACAAGTTGATATGTTTGGATCGCCCTTGTTAATATATTCTTATCAAGCTACATTTAAACGAACCCTTTGTAAATATCACAAGGCACCTTATCTTTTTAAATGTTCAATCAGGTGCTACATTAGTTAATCCAAACTATTTCCCCTATTTGTTAATTCTAGTAATTAAAAGGTTCTGTGGAAACCCTTCGATGAATTTGTGTCACCATCTTTTGTACAACTATTGCTTTGTTAATGTGAACTGTTTAATACTTGGATTTTGAATTATTTTACTGGTTGAATATTTTGAAAGCACTGTATATGCTATTTCTATGCACATAACAGTTGCATGACTCATGGTACCAAAAGGCTAACTATTTCAAGGGTTTGGGTGACTTCAATTGGATACAATCAATTTTTTAGGTGACTGTTCAAATAAAGAATTTTATTGTCCATTTCATTCATCAAATTTAAGAGGAAAGTATACAAAGTATATGGATTTTATTTAGTTGATCCAAGAGTTTTGAGGCTGTTTTAAACATGCTTTTATTGTAAAACCTGAAAAGTTGAGGTTGGAAAAAATTATGCAGAAAAAGGCCGGGTGTTTTGCTAGATGTGTTATTAAATAATTTGTACAACACAGATCATAACATAATGTTTGCGAATTATAATGTTTTAAAATTAAAATGAAGTATAGAGATTGACATAAACTAGGAAAAGTACAGCAAATGACTTCGATCGATAAACGAAATTGATTTCTGATATTAATCAATTAAAGAACAACATCTGGGGTTATAAGATGACGATGATGGAGCAACATATTTTGGATTCTAATGCTTATATGCCTTTTTTGGATGCTGTCTTCGGTATCTATATCAAGAAAAAATGTTTGAATGATGAATATTTGACGGAGCTGCTTTGACAAGATTAATCAGCAGCAATAATGGAGGGAATCAACTAACTTTTCAGAATTCTCCACTTCCATGAAATTCCAGTACACTGAATATCCATATATTTGATATGGGAATTTAACCACTGTCTACACAAGAATAAAGAACTTACAACATATTCTAAGATAATCACATGCGCACACTCAACTTCCACATATAACAATATGCTTCTGATAACTTCCGTATAATAATTATCCATTAAGCAAGCAATATGCATGGGGCTAATAAAGACTGCAGCTTCATGTTTAATTTCCTGCGGGGAATTGGAGACTTCTTGTTTCTAGCTTTCTTGGAAACTAACCAATGCCAGCAGCGACTCCACTTAAAGCTAGATATTAACAAAAGAAATATTGAAGTAAAGTAAAACATATGTGAAAAGGAAATCTAAGCAGTTAAAGCAGACAATGATGAATTTGATCTGTGGAAGAAAAATCCTACATATAGCTAGACGGCTAGCTACATATGTACTTGAGAGCCTGAAGTGTGATGTGATTGACACGAAGAAACCAACCAGCAGCACAGTGATGATCCAATGAGAGTTCAACGGAGGAGTTTCAAGATAAGAAGAAGGGTCTATCACAAGAAAAAATTCATCAGGCCCCGCTTAATCATATCATTCGCCAGAAAATACTTGATTGAACTGCAAACACCGTGCCAACAAATTAAAGAAAGTCTGCAACAAATTAAAGGTACTTGCTGTCTGACAATTTGATTTGGGATTTTGAAATCATACTTTATTGACACCTGGGGAATGCAGTTATAACCATCGAAAGAAACAAGTCCTTGGATCCGTGAGGGATTCTAATGTTACAATCATTTTAACTGGTACCACTAATTCGATGAACCAAACACTGAATTAAACTGGTTGTACAATAGTAACTAGTACAAGTCCTCGATTGTTTCAAACTAGCGTTGGTTTGTTGTGTACTTTAAATAGTATATCATGCATTGCTTTGAGATTAAAGCCAGTTTGACGATAATTTTGTTGTAATAAAAATAAGTAATTTTTGTTTTGTGGAACGAATAAGTAATTTATAAAATAAATAAGATGTTTGATAAATAATTTTTTAAAAATATTTTATTTTTTTAAAAGTATGATAAATATATTTAGATTTGTTATTGTTTTTTACTTTTATTATAATAAATAACTAAAATATATATTTGTATATTATACCTTTATAATATTTAATTACTAAATATAATCAATTTTTAAATTATTTCTATTCTAATAATTTATAATTATATATATAATAATATTTATAATATTTTAAAAACTTCATTAAAAGAAGAATATATGAATTATATTACCAATTAAAATTTAAATTATTTTTTAATTTAATTTAATATCAAAAAATAATCAAAATTAATATTATAATTCAAAAATAAACATATATCTATAAAATAATTTAAAAATTCATAAAACATATTAAATAAATAAATATAAAATAAAAATAAATTAATAATTATAATATATATTTGTTCAATTTAACAAATATTAATTATAAAAATCATGTTTAATATAATATAAACAATATAATCTAAATATAAGGATAATTTTATAAATTTTTAATTTTTTTATAAGAATAATTTTGACTTCTTTATATTCTAGAAACAGCAGCCCTCTAAAAGCATAAGGTTCCTACTTTTAGAACTTTTTATAAAATCAACTTATTTTTACAGCAGTATATTTTTAAACCAGTTTCAAAAGCATTTTCAAACACATTATAACCTTACATTGTTTTTGCTGCAAAAATAAATACTTATTTTCATAAGCATTCCCAAACTGATTCTAACACTTATTAAAGCTGATTTCTTCTCTTGAATATAGTAACACAAACTATAGTCATTATTTAATCATATTTTTCATCACTAAGAAGCATGTTAACGAGATATGGAGAACCATGTTCTCGAGCTTTGGGGTCTGGTATTTCCTTTCCCACCCAGTTAAACATGCAGAAAAGATTTGAATATGTATAGAGAAAAAAAATAATTAGAACTGACAAAGATTTGAATATGTATAGAGAAGGAAAATAAAGGTATTAGCTCGAACTTGCTATTCTTTTAACGTTGAGGTTCTAGAAATGGGAATCGTCATACCAGTTATTAGTGGAGGAGATGAAAAAAGTATGAAAATAAAGCAGGGACTGGGGAGATAATAGAACATATATACACTAGTACTTGTGAAGAATAATAAAATATATATATGTTGTGCAAGTGTTAGTGCATAATGAAATGTTAAAGGGAGGGGCTGAGGATGATGACAGAAGAATAGAGAGCACAAAGGAGTGAGATGCAAGCTCAGTGCATTTCATCATCTGTGCTCTCTATCTTCTGTCAACAGCATCATCAATGCCTCCTCCATAAGCGCACACACACATACAGAAAAAGAGAGAAGAAAAAGGAAGAGAGCATGAGAGAGAGGCCTCCACCATTAGTGCACACACATAGAGAGAAAGAAAAACAAGAAGAAAGAAAGCGAGAGAGAGAGCTAGAGTGTATAGAGAGAAGCTCTAAGACATTTGGAGATGGCCTAAGAGCTAATCCAAGACCTATATTTATAGGAAAAACCGATGCCTATGGCCTCACTCTAGTTGAATTCTCGTGGGATTTACATTGAGCGATTAAAAGATAATGATGACAAAATCGATTCTCATTAACTTCCCATTCTGCAGACACACATATCTATACTGAATTTCGTATTGATAAGAGTTCTACACTAGTTAGCTATTTACAGAAAGAATTTTGTGTTATTTATTAAATATAAATAAAAAAATAAAAAATATATATATATAAAAATAATGTTTGCATTTGCAATTTGTCATTGCTTTTTAATTTTTAAGAGCTTGTTGATAATATAACTTATATGTCATAAATATGTGAAAGGTGGTTAGTACGGTACGGTATTATAAGGGTATTTTTTAAATTATAGTATATTATATAAACCTATTTATATAACCCCAATTTAATAGTGGATTTTATTATACCGTCACAGTAGACGTAGACATATTGTTGAACCACTATAATTCTTTGTGTTTCTCTTCTCTTTTCTTCTTTTAATTCTCTTTAATGGCATAAGAAGTCTTTATAATAATTTACCTTATCTAGGTAAAAGGCGAGACTCTAGGTTTGAAGTCAGATGTTGTCTTGTAAGAAATTAAATAAATGATCACAAGACAATGCCTAATACTTCAAAGTATATCTCATCCAAAAATTAGTTAATTACAAAGAAAATTTTCTTGGAAGCCCATACTGGAGGGCTACGCAACTACATTGGTTAACATTATTAATTATAATGTGTTGGTTGCTACCATGCTGCATGTTTCTTTTCAAGAAATTTATTTGTCATTTGACCAAAAAAAAAAAGCATGAAACAAAGCAATAATATAGAGTTTGCAAGCAAAGAATTGTGATTGACCTGTATCCTATAATTAAGATGTCAAAAGTATTAGGTAAAAATCAGGTAACTCTCTCTTTTCCCTAGCAAATTTAAGATTGTGTATCTTGTGGAGGAAAAACAAAATCATCACCAAAATTATTGTTAAATACATTGACGATGCATTAGCGATTGAGATCTTCTGAACAGAAGATTACTGGTGTAAACATGGTACAGCTATAAATTGCTAAAGATCAGGAGAGGTTCTGAGTTTTGGTGTATGAAGAAAACATATAATCCTCTAAAGTTTTCAGTTTCAGCCGTGGAGCTTTGTTATTGAAATCTGCAGTTTTGTGTTATCTTGTTCAAAAGAAGAAAGGAGAAACAATGTTCATCTGACATAAACAGAAAATGCAAAAAGAGATGATTACTGCAAAATAGGTTTCTGTCAGAGCAAATTAGTATATATGCACTTCCTTCTACTTCCACAAATCTAATATATATAAATATATATGAATAAGTGGTTCAGAATATGGAAACCAAATTTTTCATAGTAAAATCATTGAACCATATTTTTTCTGCATTTTTTGAATCTAGCAGAAAAATTTCTTCAAAAACATAATCTCAAGTATTAGTCATTCAGCAAGGAAAATGGTAATATTAAGTTTTGTTGATATCTTCAAATCAAAAGACCTAGTTTTAGGAAGTTAGCGTGAGATAGGCTTCTGAGATGGATGCAGAGTGAGGGATGACATCAGGGATTAGGCATTCATGCAAGTTGGCAAAGAAGTTAGAAGCATGAAGATGAAAGTGGAAAGCTGAAGAATCCACCATCACCAGAGCCTTATCCTGCTACTGTTATCTCATCAATCATGCCAAAAAAAAATTATGATATTTTTTCGCCACATCATGGGGCGGTGATCACCCATCATCCACCTGTCATTTCCCCATTCCTTGACCCTATTCCTCCTGTCGGGAGTTCCTTTCAACACATACTTTATTATTCGAAGAAAGATTCTAACAGTGACAACACAATGCTCTTCATGTCCAATCATGGGGTTTGTTCTGATAAGTTCATTGATTACTTGCCTCTGTTGCATCTTTTCGAAGGCAAAAAATAAAGAAGGAAAAAAAAAAGCTCTTTGAGTCTTTCACAAAGTACTTGTAAGAAAGAGAAAAATGCACAAATTTGTCATAGCACAGTCTGTACTTGTGAGTGGTGACCCTCTTGCTCAACTAAGCAATTGCATTATCTAAGAGTACTTTAAGCGCTGGAATCTTCAAGACTATAAAGAGAAATAAAATTTTGGCCGTAAGTTTTCTTTCTTGTACATACAGACGAAAACTAAAAGATATGAAAATGTATAATTTGGTAGCCAAGAACAAAGAGCGAGCTTTCATGGGGACTATCTAGAGAAAGAATCGCGACAACTGGCCATAATTGCTAGTGTCCTACACGCTGTTTCTTTATCTTTCAGCTATCAAGATGATGTCAGTCAAGTCCTAGACTTATCCCCTTTGGGAGCACAACATCTTTATACACAAGTTTATGCTTTCCCCATTTGGGTAGGGACTAGGGAATACCCAAAACCCTCGCCACAAAATTCTCTTATTAGTGCGTGTAGGAGACTTCCCACCAACCATTTTTTCTGTCTCAAAATTGTTAGCATTAGGTCTACTTACCCAACCAAACTAAGTTGCAACTTCTGAATCAAGCCATTTCGTGGAAGATATTTGTTGTTAGGTGGTTAGCATCAAATTGTAGATAGAGGACTGATGTGTTTAAGAAAATAAGGAAATAAAGTTGTGTCTTAGTTTTTGATTCAATAGTGAACGATTGATCCTAATAATTGATATCATACTTGGTTATTGATTTAATCATACTGCTGGCTCTAATTTTATGTTTGACATTGATTGATAATGATCAAATTATAGTATTTTGAAGTATTAATATCTTATGCTTTCGACTTAGCTGAGGAGGGCGCGTAGGGTAAGAATAAAACTGAGATATGATGTTGCATGTTGATTGGGGCATTGACCGAAGAAATGGAGAATTTTCCAAGAAGGGTCTTGGAAGCATCAATGCATCATTCTGGAATTGGGGTCATGATTGGGCTAACAATCGTTACAAGATCGACCACTGCACTTCCTTTTGTTTATTTTATTATTTTTCTTTTGTAATCTTTTTCACGCCCTGCAGATAACCATAACCATAGATAGACATCTCTCCATCTTTTGACTTGCTTTTCCTTCTCTATGCGCATGGAACACTTTGCCACCCTATATAATTTGTGGAGGGACCTCCTTTCCATCACTTTACAGCTTTTTCATTAATTATCGGAACTTTAGTAGCCATGCATAACAAATTAACAGAATTATTGCAATTCTAATCATATGTAAGCTAAAATAAAAGTTAAAGGAAAAGATTTTATACTCACTTTGAGAATAAAGTATGAATGGTGTCCGGGTATGGTGAAGTTTGGTGCTAAGGCTAATCAGTCCAAAGTTTGTTGTGAAATTATTGTATCTTCTTGATCTTGGATAAGCAATGTTAAGCAGTCCAAACAATGTGTTTCACTAGTGGAAATGAAAAGTAAATAATATGTAATTTTGATGATTTTAATTGTAAAATTACAGCTTTTTAAAAATCTTTGGTAACCCAATTAAGATTAAAATAAGATTAAAAGACGATCTCATCATCTCATTCAGTACTATATTCCAAAATTGTGTTTTTGTTCCTAATTTGGGTGGGTTCGAACTTTCATGCTTTGTTTCATTTGCTGCCCAGTTTAACATTTAAGTACAATTTGTCAACAAGCCCAATTTAAGATTTAATGGGCTAAGAAAGTGGTTGTTTGGTCCCAATATTGTGGAACAAACAGGTGCCCGTATTATTAAAGCATTTTATTTAAAGTAATTATTGTTAACCATCCCTCTCTTTTACCTTAATATCACTCATATAAACTTTTTATAATTTTATCTTCTGCCATCTTTAAGTTTTTTAAAAATATCTTCTCAGGTCTTTCAGTTAAAGACTCCTTTAGTCAATCAAATTGTGTAAAGGTAAATTAGTCTTTGTTAGCTATTGAAAAAATAAAAGTCATAATACCCTTATTTGTCTTCTTATAGTTCATATAATTATGTTATAAAATATTAATAATTTAATGAAAACAAAATACAAATAAAACGTAAACATAAAAATAAATAAAAACCACCCAAATATAAGTTTTTAAAAATAATATTTTTAATAAAATATTATATAATGAGTAAAAAAAAAAATCATTCTCCATTTTTTTTAAATGCATAATCTCCTTCAATCTAAACCAACCAATCAAACCAAAATTTAATCAAATTTTGGTTGTACCATGAACACTCGCTATAAACATAAAATAAATAATTTTATAAATAATGATTGTTAGAATAAATCTTGAATAAACATAATAAAAAATCTGGTATAAAAAATCATATACAAATAAATTGATAATATCACAAACAAATTATTAAAAAAAAGAAAGACAAAAATATATTTTCAAGGTCAATGTCAACCATTTTTAGTATATAATTATTTTTTATACTGGATTTTTTGTTTTGTTTATACAATTATTTTATTCTAAATTTTTTCTAATGATTATTATTTACAAAATTATTTATTTTATGTTTATGGTGAGTGTTGGTGGCCCAACAGAATTTTAACTAAATTTTGGCTTGATTGGTTGGTTTAGATAAGATGATATTATGCATTTTTTTTAAAATAGAGAATGGATTTATTTATTTATTATATAATATTTTATTGACAATATTATTTTTAAAAACTTATGTTTGGATGATTTTATTTATTTTTATAGTTACATATTTATTCATATTTTGTTTTCATTGAATTATTAATATTTTATAACATAATTATATGAAATATAAGAAGATAAATAAGGGTATTTTATGACTTTTATATTTTATGTAGACAACAAAGATAAATTTACCCTTACAACATTTGATTGACTAACAGAATCTTTAACTAAAGGACATGAGAATAAATTTTTCATGGCTAAAGAGAAAAAGGGAAAAAGTCTCATACAAGTAATATTAAAATAAAAGATAAGAGTGGTTGTGATAATTATTTATTTTATTTGTATTCCACCACAAATCAAACTAAAGGAGTCGCTTGTCTTATTATACCTTATTTAGAACTTTTAAATATATATTTTCTCTTATATACCTCTTTAAATTTCATAATCAACCCTCCTTTACTATTAGCCAATTAAAAAAATGATTATGTAGTAAAAAAAAAAAAATTAGATTCCTTGATTACAATCCAATGACTGATTACTACTTTTGACTTTCAGTCCCTAATGCTCAACAATTTTCTCGAATTGTAATCTTACTATTGTGAAATTACTATATCTTCTTGATCTCAGAATAGGAAAGTTAATAATAGAAGATCTTTACATAGATCTATAAATACTATAAATACAGAAGTTGAGAATCAGTTCTAGTAATAAGAGAGACTAGACATAAATTTTTAACTAGGATAAACACCATTGTAAGTATGTGAAAAGAGATATAGAAACAATACCGAAATTGAGCAAGTGAAATAGGGAATAGTTTCAAAACTCTATTAGTATGATGTATCGGACAAAATACTAGGTTTGATGTGTATCTCTTGTACTTTTGTATATTTACAATTGGTATCAGAGCTAACATGATTATTGAGCAAGCATTGCAGAGATATGGTTCTGTAAGAATATCTATAAGAAGAATTTCTGTTTTTTCAATTTCCCAAGTTTGATGGAAAGAATTTTCTATTATTGAGAGTTTAGATACAACTCTTGTTTGAATATGAAGATATCTTAAAGATTGTAGATTGAGGAATTGACTTACCAACGGACCAAGTAGTATTGTCACGAGCAAAAAGAAAGTTTGACGAATGATAAGCTCAATGTTTTATATTAATTTGTAGAACTCAGTATTTTTGAGAAAGCTGTTCATGTAACATCAGCTAAGAAGGCATAAGATTTTCTGATGAACACCTATAACAGTGTTAGGAAAGAAAAAAATGAGTCTCAAATTAAAACTTAGGTATCCATTGATTCAAGTTAGGAGATAGACGAAGAAGAGTCTCACTTTTGTCTTGATTCAAGCTGGAAGACAGACAAAGAAGAGTCCAAAATAAATCTTGAATCACTTTGTGAGTAGAAGAAGATATTAAAAATTCGAGGATTCTATTACTAATGTTAATATTGTGATGGTGGCCGACGCCAATACAATTCAAGGTAGTCATACCCTTGCTATTATCGCTAAAAAATTCATCACAATTCCTAAAATTTTAGGCAAAGCTCAGGTCCTAGTCTCGCATGATTTGTTTGGTTATGGGTCTAGTGTTCTAATTGTGGAAGAGTGGGAAGCGTTGTACGATAATTTTGGGAATAAGTTAATCTTTGACTCGAGAATCCTTTTCCTAAAAAACTTTAGTTTGAATAGCAACTCTTCAAAAGAAAGTTCTGAAGATGCTTGTCTGGTAATACATGATGAAGCTCATTCTAAAAACCATGAGGAAGGTGAACATGGTTTGAGAAGACTTATAATTTTTTTTCCACACAAAGAAAGAGATAAAAGACTTGCTTCACAGACAAGAAGAGATTCTATATCTGCTGAAATTGACCATCGCCAAAGGAAGAGGAAGAAGTTGACTATAATGCAAGTCTAATCAAATTAAGGCGTCAAAAAAAGTTTTGTTTAACAAAGGAGATTTGTTTTCGATATTTGGCATTTGGCTTTTCAATTGTATGAAAACTTCTTTAGCACCCAATATGTTTTCTGGTTTTCAAAAAAATTGAAGAGTTTAAGAACAATATTAAGTGAACTAGGGAGACCAATTCCTTCATCAACACATAAAATAAAAATCAAATAATGAAACTTGAAAATATTATTTAGAGACAAAGAAACTGAAAGGGATCCTCAGCTTTCCGGAACATGGGAGCAAGAAAAAGAGATCTCAACGTGAAAAGAGAGAAGAAAATAGAAATCGAATTATAAAATTCATTTAAACCTGATGACTTAAATGAAAGAAATGCATGGGGAGGAACCTCCAGAAGAAATGCATTAGGAGGTAACCATATATGTGGAAATTATTATTGTCTTATATTTTGATGGATTAATTTTTTGTTGCTATTTTTAGAATTATGATTTTAGTTGTTTATATATTGAAATTTGGTGGATTATTGTTTGTTTGCTAAATTGAAGCATGCTTTAATAGGATTTGAGCTTAGCATCAATAATATATGATAGTGATCTTTCATGAGACCAACTCGTAAGTTTTTCTAGTTTCTCTGTCAATATTTTTGGATTTTTTTTTTGGTTAAAATTCATGATTCCGTTTCTCACTATGTGTATCGTGGATTGGATTTCAAAAGGTCGTAGTTTATGTGTGAGGTTGTGACTATGTTGGCATGAAAATCTTTTTATTGGGTACGTTGTAATTTGCTTAGCATAGAAGTTGTAGTTTAATTTTGGATTTGACTATAAACATTGTGGCCACTGGTACCATTTTCGACTTCATAAATCAAATGTACTTGTAACAGTTAAAATGGTTATGAAAAGAAGTTAATTTCCCCATACAAGTATATGAGGATTTAGTTAAGGTAGATGATGCATTGGGGCAGCATGTTGAATGTGTTAAGGTTCAAGATGACAGCTGAATTACTGCAGACAACTAAGCTGTCATCTTGAACCTTAACAGAATGGCCTAAAGATCTTGTGATTCAATCAACTACGATAAAGAGTTATAAGCATTTTGTTTCCTGATCCAATTAAATTTTACTAATATGCTAAGGTTGTTCATATGTAGATTTCAGCTAAGAGAACCTCCAAGAAAAAGAATGTAAGGAACTAGTTGAAAGGGCTTGAATTGGAGAAGAGTCGAATTGACAAACCTGAAGCTTTTGAGGCAACGGTTAACATTGTGGTCAATCCAAACGGATATACTAAAGTTCATTTTGAGAAGGGAGTATTTGGGTACCTTGTGAGCACATTTTTGTCTCATAAGGCTATGCGATGCACGATTGAGTATAAAGAGTGCTACTACTTAGAAAGTGTTACCCAAGTGTAGGTAGTCTTAATTATAGTCCTCGGTGAGTCCAAATATCGTATCCA
>JANLJB010029775.1:0-17408 GCA_026212285.1 Bursera cuneata
AAGTCCATAAAAGTTTATCAATCTCTTGTTAAAAAAGTCTATCAATGTCTATAAAAGTCTACAAATGTCTATGAAAGTCTATAAAAGTCTATAAATGTCTATGAAATTCATTAAAATGAAAGTCTATAAAAGTCTTTTATAATCATGAAAAGTCTATAAAAGTCATTAGAAGTCTATAANTCTATAAAAGTCATTCAGTTATAAAAAGTCTTTAAAAGTCTTAATTGAATATACCACCCTTAGTAAAGGAGCCTGTCAATTTTAACGTTAGTAACCAATCCAACTAACTCGATAATCCGACCTGAACCCGAGACAACCTAATCAGATTTCGGGATGAATCAAGTTTGTGCAAACTTGACCTAATCTAACTCGTGTCCGCCCTACCATTAATTACATTTATATGTATCGAAAAGAGAGTTTGCATAAATTAGGTAAGATATTTTGACAATAGGTTTTAATATTATATTTGCTAAGATTTATTAAATTATATCTAAAATTTGGATACATAAACAATTAAGATATCGTATATGCCTTGGACTATATTCCAAGAAACCAAGGTTGAGTCGTTGGTGCGAATTTCACGTGCCTATCTGCTTCCTTTGACGTCTGACGATTAAAGTGTTTTTTGTAGTTGGCGTCAATGCAAATGTCACGTGTCTATCTGCTTCCTTGAAGTCTAACAATAAATATTTTACCTTCGGTGTCATTCCTATATAAGAGAAAGCTCCGTCGAAGGAGACTCACTAAAAACCATAATTTTCTTCTGGGTCTCTCTTGCTCAAAAGTTCTTTTATTTTCTTTGACAGTAGTAGTTGTTGAGTAAAAGAAATTTAGAAGTGAATCATGAGCAGCCAAGTTACGGGTAAAAAGACCGCATGTGTCGTGGGTGGCACCGGATTTGTGGCTTCTTTGCTGGTCAAGCTACTGCTTGAGAAGGGCTATGCTGTCAATACCACTGTCAGGGATCCTGGTTGGTCTTCTCTTCTTCTTTGGGTTTTGTTTTGTTTTTGTTTGTTTGTGTCGTTTTGTCTTCCTAAGCAAAATCGATACCGTTTGGTCCCTGGTCTTTTTTTGCTTTCACAACCTCACTTCTAACAGCACCGCAGCCTCCTATTGTTAATTACATTAATTTTCAGCTAAATTTTTACTTTTTAGTAGCTTTCAGCAAGCTCTAAGTGAGGTAAGGAAATGGCTCCTCTTCGTTGGGAAAGAGCAAGTTTTATACACTGATATAGGCAATTCCCAATGCAAAGTTGCTTCAAATCACATGGTCATGGCTCCATTATAGGCCAACTTTTGTGGGCAATTCCCAATGAAAAATCTCTCCGCCTTTCCAACAGTATCACTGCTGTAAATTTTGTTCTACTTTTTACTATGAGGCTATTGGACAAATTTTCTGATAAAACATTGCACTACCGACTGTATAGCATATAGAATAATTCTAGTAGTGTGTTTTAAAGTATAACAAGTTCTATATGAACAAGAATGTCTAACTGAAGCAATTTGTTGCGTGCAGACAACCTGAAAAAGATCTCTCATCTCACAGCACTTCAAGAATTGGGTAAACTAAAAATTTTTGGAGCAGATTTAACTGATGAAGGGAGCTTTGATGCACCTATAGCGGGATGTGACATTGTCTTCCATGTTGCAACACCAGTCAATTTTGCTTCTGAGGATCCAGAGGTATAATATTATAGATATGTGTTTCTAATTTCCCAACATCTAAAAACTGCAGCTGGATGTCAATAACATGGCTGTTTAATATTCTTGGATATAGAATGATATGATTAAGCCAGCAATCCAAGGAGTAGTGAATGTCTTGAAGGCCTGTGCAAAAGCAAAAACAGTTAAACGAGTCGTTTTGACATCTTCGGCTGCTGCTGTGTCAATCAATACCCAAAGCGGAACAGGTCTGGTCATGGATGAGGGCAACTGGACTGATGTTGAGTTTTTGTCTTCTGCAAAACCACCGACTTGGGTAATTAACCAGCTAGTTCAGTATTTACGGACACGTAAACTTAAAAGTTCAAACCAAACATAATGAAGATGTTCAAGTAGATGGTCTAAATGAGTTTTTGTGATTATTGCAGGGGTACCCTGTCTCTAAGACCGTAGCTGAAAAGGAAGCTTGGAAGTTTGCTCAAGAAAATGGCATTGATCTGATCACTGTCATTCCTAGTCTCATGACTGGTCCTTCTCTGACACCAGATATCCCCAGCAGCATAGGCCTTTCCACATGTTTGATGACAGGTATTGAACAATAATCATAAGTACAGGCCATACTGCATTGTCATTGATTCTATATGTTTTCATCCACATGGTATAGCTAGTACGAAAGACTATTTGAAAAATAAAAAAAAACAACATTGGCACATTTTAATGAATGTACCTGCATTGAGGAAAAATTTCTAATAGTATTTCACTTTTTTGCAGGAAATGAATTTCTCATAAATGGTATGAAGGGTATGCAGATGCTGTCAGGTTCAATCTCCATTGCACATGTGGAGGATGTTTGCCGAGCTCATATATTTTTGGCTGAGAAAGAATCTGCTTCTGGTCGATACATTTGCTGTGCTGTCAATACCAGTCTTCCTGAGCTTGCGAAGTTCCTCAACAAAAGATACCCACAGTACAAAGTTCCAACTGAGTAAGCTACCAGCCTGATTACTTGAAAAGATCAACTTTTTGGTAAATGTCAATTTTCAAACTCATCATTTATGTTTGGGGATTGCAGTTTTGGAGATTTCCCCTCCAAGGCCAAGTTAATAATTTCCTCGGAGAAGCTCATCAAGGAAGGGTTCAGCTTCAAGTATGGGATTGAAGAAATTTATGACCAAACTGTGGAGTACTTGAAGGGTCAGGGCCTTCTCCAGTGAAAAAATCTTGATATTTCTTTCGCACTGGAATGATCACCAAATTGGCTGCACTTAGCAAGCAAATCCTCTAGCTTAAGCTGTAGATCCTGTTATATGATTACAGCTTTTTATGCTATATAATAACATCTCAGTGCGACAAGGTTAGCTTTGTATTATGTTTTTGTTGAAGACATCCACATGAAGAGCTGCAGCTCAAGAAATTATGGTGAACCTTGGCAGATGGGTGGAAGTACTATATATTTGCAAAGAATTTCAATGCTTTCGGATTTTTAATTTCAGATTTCAATCTAGAATAAAACAGGACAACCAGAGTTGCTGAACCATTGCTCACCGGAAAGAAAGTCAACAAAGTACTAGAAAATTCCAATTACTGATCTAGGAACTCAACCAAACCAAATGATATAGTGAAATAAAGCAGAGTCTCGTTCAATTTACCAGTGCATTCTAATGAAATAAAGCACAAGTAAAACCGTTGAAGATCTCAACATGAACTGTATATTCATACTTAAAGTTCATTATTTCTATTTGGCCTATTAAAATAACCATAAGTTCCATGTCAAAATGTTCAACTCAACTACTTTCTTTCAAGATTTAAATAAAAGGGTAAACTATTAACATGAATGCCACATAAAAGAGAGAGTTAAAAACATTTCTTCAGTAATTAAAGTTGATTGTTTCATAAAACTTACACAGGCATTCTTCATTAATTTTAGAAACAAAACTGGACCTAATAACTTCCTAAATCCCAATTTATAAATTCAGCAGAAGTTTTTTAACACTGGGATAGATTTTTAGGGAAGATTAGCTGATATGTAGCAGGTGGTTCAATCTTGCTATAGAGATATATTTATATATTGAAAATGTTTCTATTCAACCATTACTGTCTTTTTTATTTATCTCATTATACCTACCTTTGATTTAGTAAAGCTAAAATTGTGATTTTAAAATCTGTTTTTAAGTGATATCCAATAACCCCTACTTAGAATATCATTACACTTACAAACTATTTATACAATTTTTTATTATAAATTGATGTGATATTAAATGATTGGATGAAAGGATTTACAAATTTTAACTCGTTAATTAAGGTTGGTGATTCGACAAGCATATAATAGAGTCACATATATTTGTACAAATTTTTATTGAAAAATAAGCAACAGGATTATATACATGTATAAATATAATAATAAAAATTTTCTCAAATGACTATTTCAAATCGCGCATCCAAATTAATGATGTTTTTTATATCATCTGACATATTGTTTAGAATAAAATTTGAGAAGAGGATTTGAGATAATTATTTAGAAATAGTAGTACTACTTTTATAGGTATCTTGGTAACAACACACTTAAATTCTAATTGGGTTAATTGGAAATTATTTTTGAAAGTTGAATAGAAATGTTAATCTTTGAAAATGTTGGGGCACTTTTAAAAATACAAATTCTGAGTTTTGTGATTCTGTGTCACCTATTTGGAAATATTTTAATTTTTCAAAAGTGTTGGGCCAGTTTCGGGCCCGGGTATACCAAACCCATAAAAAAAGGAGAAGTAATTTTCCCGCCTTCCCGCCTCTCAAAGCGCTTTTGTCTTGAAAGTGAAGTGTGTAACTGTGATTTCTGCCCTTGAGAGGAAGGTATGCAGAGAAGGAGCTACACCAAGGCCTTAGTAGCAGCAGCTAGAGATGGATACACCAGATAAGAACCAGATTACTGTTTCTTCTCTGTCAAAGTTTGAGGTCATTTTTTTTTCTGGAATTTTGTGAATTTATTTAGTTTGAAGAGGATGTAACAATTTGTGGGGTTTTGTTGTTCTGGTTTTGGTTGTGATTCTGTTTTGGTGTCTACATTCTTATTGTTTTCCATTCTTAGGTTTTGAATTACAACTTGCTCTGACTCTACGTAAGCCTAGGGTCTTGCTACTGTTGGTTTAGTTGAATTTACGAGGATCCGATAGGGTTTATGCTTCTTGGTTCAGATTTTATGCTCAAACTATACAAGTCCAAATTTAAGATGAATTTTTACTGTGTATCCGATGGATTGTGTTTAATTTTTGTAAATATAGCATTCTGTGATTTCTTTCTTTGTGTCCTCTTAAGCAGGCCATGATTTGAAATGGGTTGTTTTTTTCTTTTACTCATTTTGCTGAAATTTATTTTTCTTTTGTTGGGGACTTCGTGATTTTGTTGTCTGTAATGTGGAATTTTTAGCTTTTGTGATGAATTATGGCTGGCTAACTGGGGTTTGAAGGCTGTGTTTTGATAGAATTTGGTGGACAACGTGCAGGATTCTCCTGTATTTAATTACATCAACAGTCTTTCTCCCATTGAACCAGTTAAGTCCATAACAACACCTAACTCGTTCAACTTGCTGAGTTTTGCTTCCCCTTCATCTGTGTTTGCTTCTCCGCAGATCAGTTCCCTCAGGGGTTCTCGATTTCTACTGAAAAGGTAAACCAACTGCCCATTCTTTCATCATTGTACTAAGTTAAGGAGTGTGCCCATCTTTGGTAACATGTCTTGGTACCAATATTTTCTGTTAGCAGTCATCAATCCCCAGATACATTGAAGGCTGTGAACCCTCTTTGTGGAAATGCAAACAAGCCAAGTGAAGGGGATTCAGAAGTTGTTCAACTATCTGATAAGTGCGCTGAACGAGTGGAATGTCTTACTTCCGAGAGTTCAGCTAGAAAGGTTCTTGCTGAGCCACTAAATGGATCCTTGGGGTTAGATTTTGAGTTCACTAAAATCATGAAATATGACTGTGGTAGCCCAGATAATAACAAGTTATCTTCTGACGTGATAGAAACAAACAGAGAACCAGAAACGGCTGGTGCTTCATCATTTCTTCAAAGTAATAAGGATGACTCAGGAGAGACACACCGTTTTGAAGAAAAAAGAAACCTGCGTAAAATCCTTCGAATTGAGCAAAGTGAAGAAGTAGCAGGATGTGATTGGGGTTCATTAATTTCTGATGTCTCTGCTGTTGTAGACTCCGATTCACCAATTGTTGAGAATAATTCAGAGCATAACCAGAAAACAGTGGAACCTGGAATGGTGTCTTTCATTTCAACAGTCCTGCTCCCACAATATGATTACAATGATCTAGAGAAAATTGCTTCCACCGGTGCAAGTGGTTCCTATAGACAAAGTGAAATGAGAGAACCATTTCAATTGGAAGACATCGGGGGCCTGAAGGATACGGATCAGACACCTGATATCCTTTCTAGCACCCTACTGAATAAGCTAGTTGTTAGCGATTCAGAAGCAGAAGAGGATGACAGGGGAGAAAAGTGTGGCCAGTCTAGCTGCAAGGTAAAGAGAGTTGCACTTTTTGTAAAATATTTTAACACCTTATATACATTAAATCTTCATAGAGTATCACTTGTATTAGTTACTTCGTCTCATGTTACGATTCAGTGGTGAGTCCTTCTTGCATGGTTACCTTTACGATTGAGCAAATAGAAGATCTAGCAGCTGATTGACAAAACAATTTTCTCGCATTTCCTTTTCTTTTTTGTTGTCCAGATTAAATTTCTCAAGGTCACAGAATAGGGCATCATCTGAGTACTTTTTGGTGTAATTGAAAAATTATATTCGAAGTGTCACTTCTATCTGAACTTCATTAGGTTCTCATATGACTTTCAATCAAAAGTGGCTTATGAGTAATGGTATCTGGCTTTGACAAGAGTTATGGTGGCTACACTGTTTCCTTTAGCGTAGAAATGAACCATGAGAGTTGAATTCCGATTGCTTATGCCTGGTAAAATCACTTTTAAAATTCCTTTGCATGTTAGAATTCACTTCTGTTGGCATTAGCTATTCATGTTGGTGTCTCTAGTTCTCTACTCAAATTTGATTTTTGAACTACTGTTATTTGAAAGGTTTTCAGCTATCAAATAATTTTAAATTAGTGTTATGCTTTCTTTAGGAACCTTGCGTATGGGATTGCTTATTGGCTGTCATAGTTAAGTTAGCCCATCAATAATTTTTTACACGTTTTGCCTGATTCTCTGTAGCAGCATAAGATACGAAGACGTTGCCTGTTTAATGAGATGGTGGGAGGTCATAGAAAGCAAGCTGCATACCGGTCTAATTGTAGTTCTTCAATCCAGTTGCAATCTGATTGTAAAGTTACCTGTGCAGAAAAGCAGTTGGTTCCATGTAAGAGGGAAAGAAGTTACTCATTTCCTCTAGTTGGTTTGCACTTGAATGCTCTTGCAACTACTTCAAAGAATGGTAAAATTGTCAAGTGTAAGTCTCCACTTTCTGGAAGGCAACTGGTAAATATGCAAACCTCCCTTTCCCCTGTAGATTCTCTGACATCCGGTCAAAATCTTAAAGAATTCTTAATGGTGAGCTCGACGGAGAAGGATTCTGTTCCTTGTGACAATGAAGTTGAGGCTACTGAAAATGCTCTGCAAACATTCGCCAGTTTTGACGGTGAAGACATTGACCACAGTAATCCCAAGAGAAAGAGGCATGTAGAGGAGTAACTACTTTTGGACATTTGACCAGATGTTCTTTTGCCTAGAATTTAGAAGTGAATGTTTATTACTTTTCAGGTCCAAGCCAGAACCTGTTGAAGAACGTAAGGCCTGTAAGCGCTGCAATTGTAAGAGGTCAAAATGCCTGAAGCTGTAAGTCTGTATGTTTTGATTTTGTTAGTTATATATAAATACATTTATGCATACATATCTATATATATATATATGTGACTTGTCATTGTCGCCATGTCAGGTTTCATCAATTTGCCGGACACTTGGGATTCATTTTCCATTTCATTTGTTTTCCAGTTTTTCTATATTTATATGGATCATGCTCTTTAATACAGTTACTGTGATTGCTTTGCTGCTGGTCTCTACTGTGTTGAGCCTTGCTCATGCCTAGAGTGCTTTAACAAGCCTATTTATGAAGATACTGTTATGGAGACTCGCAGACAGATTGAATCTCGCAACCCGCTTGCTTTTGCTCCAAAAGTGATCAGAAGCATAGATTCTGTTACAGAATTTGGGGTTTGAACTTATCCTTGAGATCATATTATTTTGCAACGAGTCATCCTATAATCATTTTCATTACAGCCCATCCTCTGCATAACCTCATTCTTGAGGTGAGATGCACATGCAATGTCACATTGAAGAAAAAATTCTTGACATTTGGGATGTAATTGGCTTTGTTGCTACCCTTTTTCTTCAACATATAGTTCCTTCATGAATGTATAATTATCTTTATCATGTTCGCATTTTATTCATTTAAGCAGGATGAAATCAACAAGACTCCTGCTTCAGCCAGGCATAAGAGAGGATGCAACTGCAAAAGATCAAGTTGCTTAAAAAAATACTGCGAATGCTTTCAGGTTTTTCTTTTAGCTAAATATAAATTCTATTAGGTCCCCATCTGATATTAATATTGTCGTTTGTGTGTTAAGGGTGGCGTTGGATGCTCTATAAGCTGTAGATGTGAAGGATGTAAAAATGCTTTTGGGAGGAAGGATGGTAAGTGTTTATCTGGCTCTTTTGTATTCCCATGTTGGTGTTAATGAAATGAAAACTGACTAGTATACTAAATATAGTTGTATAAGGTACTCTTTCCAATTATCTCATTCTAACATTATTTCCAGAACAGACTTCTATCTTTTTAGTCAGAAATATCAGGTTAGCTAGTGCATGCAATTCTGAAAGTATTCTCAAATTTTCCCCTTCTTTTTTTATGTTGCATTAGGAGCCGAAGAAACTGAATACAAGGGGGATGAATCAGAAGGATGTGAAAATAATGAATTGGACACAAATTTAGTTAGTCATGTAGTCAACAAGGATGAAGAGGAGTATCCAGATCTTCTAGAGATACCTTCTGCATTTTCCAGGTTGGCTATGTCAGCAGTCTGAACTTGTTTTCAACTGTTAAAAGGGTTTGTTATTTGTTAGGCTCTTGACTTAAATGTGGTTTACCTTTAGGGGGAAGCGCTCGGGCTCTTCCCTTTTTGCAGTTGGTCCATCTCCTCAGCTGCGGACCAGCATAAAACTTACTGCATCTGATTTGTTCTATCATTCCAAGTTCGAAACCAATCTTCAGGTGATTCCAGAAGATGGAACTCCAATGATTCTTGAAAACCAAAGCTCACCAACTAGTCGTGTACAGTCAGCTTCTCCAAACTCTAAGAAGCTATTACCTCAACATGAGATGGGATCATCGACATCTAGGCATAGAAATAGGAGGTTGACTCTGAGATCTTCCCTATCATTCCCATCTGTCAGTACACCAAGGGAGTAGTGATTTTCCCCAGAAATTCCAGCCAAGTTTTAATCAAGATGCTGAGGTTTGTTCATGCTGTACTAGTTAGAGCCCATTAAAGGTCACTCTGCTGATAAGTGTGACATCTTTGGGTTCAAACCTAATAATACAATAGAATTCCATAAAATTTTCATATCCTGTATCATTAGTATAGCTTCTGTTGTACAAGTTGAAGAAATTCCTGCAAAATTACTGTTTTTCTACATAGGTTGTACTTCACAGGTATCTTTATCTGTGATCAATTTATCAGTATAGAGCGTTTGCCTCACTTTATTTTTAAGCAGAGTTCATTCGATATCAGCTACTATCACGTTATCTTTTGAGAAATCAAAGACAGACAGTAGCTGGCTTGAGTTGTATATCTTCCCATAACAAAATAAGGGAATTTACTCTGACCCCTCAATTAGATTTCAAGAAAACATTTAACCTTACATTTTTATTAAACTAACATTTATCCCCCAAAAAATTACCACTGTTTTATCAAAATTAACATTTACCCTCCAAATATTTAGAGAGTAAGTGTTAGTTTTTTAGGGGTATTTGGGGGATAAATGTTAATTTAATAAAAATGTGGGACTAAATATTTTCTTCAAATTTAATTGGGGAGTTATTGTAATTTCCCCTAACAAAATATTACGACCACTTTAGTATCTATATTTAAGTGCTTACACATTACAATATTAACAAATTCATTCAAAAATCATATAAACTTGAGGTAGAAAATAGCAGTGAACAACATCTGACTTCATCAAAGGGAAAAAATTTATCTCACAAAATTGTCAATTTTGCCAATGGAGCATCTAAATCTTACATAATGTCCTAGTAATAAGAGCCTTAAAAAAAACAGATGACGAGAAAAAAAAATTGTCATTTAACTTAACAATCTTAAAAATCTTGCAAACTCGGAGTCATTCTTCACTAATTTGCTGGTGATGCCTTTTGATTTTGGAGTGGATTAATTATGAGACCCTTCAATCAAGAACAATTATGAAATTTTCAAACTTTTTAAGGCAGAATTAAGCAGAGGGAGCTTTCCAGGAGCTCTCAGCTTGTAGTCTTTCCCCAATGCGGCTACTGCCAAAGATTGCAGCTCTTGGCTCTCCTTATCCTCCTTGCTCCGTCCTTTAGTAAGTTGTGCTATGGCAGAGGTACACTGGATGCCAGGATTAGAAGTCAGTCATGCAGGTTGGTAAATGAAACATAAAAAAATGATAAAGAGAGCTCCCAATGGATGACCTTAAATAATAATTTGGATGCCAGCAAGAAAAGCAAGTGCCTAGCAGATATATAGATCACTCTAATGCACACAAATGTAACTAGTAGCTTTATCTGTATAGTATGCATCTCGAGGAGCAATGGCAAGAAAAAACTCACCAAGCAAATACCAAAAAGTGCTCTGGTGTTCTTGCCCCCGGTCAAGTCTATAGTGGATGCATAATATTTCTTTGCTGATTGAAGGTTTTCTAGTCCGCCAAGTGTGTATAATACCTGTTCAACAAAAATCAAAAGAAGCAAATGTTAGGTTTAGACCTCCATTTTACAAGGATATAGCATTTTACTTAAGTTTCTATGAGGAAATAATGCATGTAATTGAAACTCGTCTGCTAGGACAAACAAACAATTTTGAAGACAGCAGAAAACATGACATATTAATAAACAAAAGTTACAAAAGCAAACTCATCAGACAATGGATAATTAATTCTGATGGACCTCCAGCTACAAAATGGTATTCTAGAAGAACAAGGGAAGGAGTGTTGGTTAGTAACGGAATTACAGCTGGCAGGGGACAGCAAGGCAAGGGTCAGCAATTGGGGAGTATGTGAGAATTGGTTACAGAGAGGGAAGTTTGTTATGTAACCAAGTGAGTTGTTATATAGAGGAGGGGACAGTATGGGAGTGGTATCGATTAAGAACAACTGGGTAAACCATAGGGGAGGACCTGACCCTCCAAAGTCAGGGAATTGTTTTTCTTTTCTGTTTTGTTCTTTTAAATGTTGCTGTGTTGCTCTTCTGTTGGCACCTGTTATTGAGTTTAGTAGAATTGAATTGATATCAAGAAGTAGTTTCCATCAAATTCACAAACACGGGAGAGCACAATTCAATAAAGACTAAACTGCTTTGCCTCCACTCCCTAAAGTTAAGAACAAAAGTTGTTCTTTGCCTGTATCTGCACAGTGGTTAGGCACTTACATCAGCATAGGCTAGGTGATACAGTGGAACAGTTGGCTGCGATAGGATAACCTCCTCATAGCAGAAAGCCGCTTGTTTGTACCTGATTTATAGACTCAAAGAAAAGTATGTTATCAAAGAATATGAAGAAGGAACTCAAGACATGAAGAAGGGCACAAAATAGAATCAGCGTGGAGATGGAAGAACACTCACATTTGCAGGGAGATGTATATTTCAGCAAGTTCTCTCCAGGCATCATGATCTGCCATAAATCTAGTCAAAAGAAGGGGAGCAGAGGGGTTAGCAAATTAGCCTCATCCATTTTGTCCATATATTATCAGAAAGAGGAAGGTAACAGGCTTGAGAAAATCGCCTCACATTTCAAGGTATTTATTAAGCCACTCTATCGCTCCGGAAAGATTGCCTTGTGCCTTGGCCATTGCTACCCTCCTTTTATGTAATATCTATTTCAGAGGAAGTCAACTTGTTAGGCATAAAACAATTCTTTTACTCTTCAAAAATAAAGTTGAATATTTTTCTCAAATAGAAAAGACAGGAAAATCGATAGAATCCACTCGTCAAGAAACATAAACTCATTTAAGGAGGGTCAGTTACAAAATTTACTTGATCAAGAGGGTTATCCTCTAAAAGGCTTGAGTAGACTTTTTCTGCCTCTGCCCAGAGTCCCTTTGCTTCAAACAAAATTCCCTCTAACCTTCCTGTGATACATGCAAATGTGACACTTCAAGAACTGAAAATTGACTAAGCGTGACTTTGCACACCTTCTTAATTGGTGTGTAGCTTTAAGCAGTTGTGTGATGCTCAGCTAGTCAGCCCATTAATTATCTGAGCATTCAGCTCAATAAAATAAAGATTTTATAGAAGAATGACTATAGGAAAAATAAATTAATACTGTGGCACATTTATTACTGCTACAGTAACTTTTGGAGTTCTAAAGAGGGATATATTCTTAGTAAAGCCCTTCGAAAGGGTTGTCAGCCATTGGAAAGTATGATGATAACTTGCCATATAAGCTATGAAAATACACCATTTATCACTTGACAATGACATGCATAATAAGGCTTAGAAATGGCTTAATTTTCCCAGACAAACTAGGGCAAGCACATGTAACATTTGGTCAGTTATTTAACTCACCAACCCTTTTGCTCTCTGGAAACTTCTTTTGCAAAACTTTTATACAGTCCTACAAAAAATTTCGAAGTCAAACTGCATTAACTTCAAGACAGAATCTCTTAAAAAAATAAATAAATGAACTAGTAAGCATAATATATAAGTTGAACAAATTCAAAATCAAGGCAATGAAGATAGTAAAAGTTTCCAGTCAAAAGAAAACTACAAAAAAAGTTTGAAAACCAACCCAAAAGGCAAAACTAAAAAGAGAAAAATTGAACCTTTGAAACATCAAGGCATTGACAATCCATAGCTGCAATTGATACTTGTTCATACAGAGTCCATTCTGCGTCAAAAAACAAGGATTTGTTAGTAATAAGTATTTTCTAATGGATGACAATCAGTAAAGAAATTAGGAGCAACTTAAAGGCAAATATATTATGAATGATACAAAATAACAGAAGCAATTTTAAAAGTAAATCAATACAACCTAGCTCTAAAAGTCACAATTCGTCACCAGAAAACACTGCAATGAAACACACAGATTGATCCTAATAGCCTACAAGCTTTATTTTAACAATTCTCCAAGTGTTTTTTTTTTTTTTTTCAAAACAGTCATCTTAAGTACTCCAAAAGAGGAAAAAGATTCTTTCTCCTGTCTCCTCTCTCCTTTTTCTTTATTCCCTTTGACCTTCACCATATATTTCTCATCAAATGTTATACAATCCAATTGGTCTTTCTAACAACTCAACTTACCAAATTGAACCAATCAACTACAAAATCTTGATCACTCAATTCGATCAAGATAATCCAAGAACTTAACCAATTACACACAAAAAAATTACCACCACTGTACAGAAAATCTCTTCCGGTCCCAATTCAAATCAAACTTCTAACTCTCGGATACACACAAACCAGAGGAGCAAAACAACCCACCACAAAACTCAGCCATACGTTTTCACGATCCAAAATATCCAATGCAGAAAAGTCACAAGGGTAAAAATCAAACACAAACAATCATAGAAATCAACTAACTAAAAACTGACCTAAATATTTTCAGACTCCAATATGCTTCCTTTTCAAATCCAATTAAAAAATCAAGATTCGAAGTCTGAAAGAAAAACCCCACAAACCCAATTGAACAAATTGGCAAACTTTTTTCCCCCAGTAATAATTATACATCTATTATGAATCACATCCAATCCAAGTCAAAGTAAAATTCTTCATTATAAGTGAAGCTAAAAAGCTAATTGAAGAAATGAAAGAACTGACCATCTGGACCAAGAGCAGATCGCTTCTTGGGGTCGTTCAAGATGGATAAACCATGCTTCAAGACCTTCTCAGGACGCCTGACCTTGAGCTTTTTCACTAGACAAAGATACTCCCAGGCCCCTCCTCCGCCATTATCAACCTGGTTCTCTAACCCGTGCAACTCGCTCTCCTCTGTCTTGGTCACCATCTCTCTCACCGTCTGTTGGTCCTGTGACGTCGCTTTTAGTTGGGTTTCTCGTGCAGCCGGTTTCTTGGATCTTATTATTAGTGGAGTTTGTGCGTTTGTTTGTTAATTCACTAAAAAATACTCTTATTCTTGTCTCCGCTTCCGGTTTTGGTTGAAGTGAACTGCTAAGCCTAAGCTGTGTTTGGTCCTCAATTGTTTGTTCGGAAGTGCTTTTTTAACTATTCCTTTGGAATAAAAACTATTAAAAATAATTTATATTAAGATAAAAAATGTATTTTCTAATTTAATTAGAATAAAAAAATTATTTTAAGAATTTATTTACATGAAATAAAATATATTTTTTAATTATTTAAACGATATCTTTGATAAAGTTTTGGTTTTAAAAAAAAAGTTTGAAAGTTGTTTAGTGTTAAACAACTAAGCATTTTTACTTTTTGTTTAATTGTATTAGTTTATGGTTGAGTAATTATCAAACATCACCTTTACCTTTTATTTAAATTTTACTCATACGAAACTTTTACCTTTTTTCTTTTCTACCACCCCTAAGTTTTTAAAAAATCACTTATTAGATCTTTTAGTTATATTTTCTGTTAGTCAATATTTTATGACCTTCATATTCCAACAACTTTATCATTTTACTCATATTAACAAATATAAAGAAGACTAATTTCTAAAAGATAAGATTAAGTTAAATGACCAAATTATCATTAGAATAAATATTAATATTTTAACTAAGAGTTGCAACATACAAATAATATTTGATTTATATTTAGAAATGGTGAATAGTTTTTTCTACTTATTATATAATATTTTATTGATAATATTATTTTTTAAAACTTATGTTTGAATGATTTTTATTTATTTTATATTTACATATTTATTCATATTTTATCTTTATTAAATTATTAATATTTCATAACACAATTATCTAGGAAAAAAGTTGGACTATGCTGTGGTTAGACATTATTGTGAATAACCCCCTAAGTTTTATCTTAATCATCATAAAACTTTTTACTAATATATTTTCTATTGAAATACACTTACCACTCCTAAGTTTACTAAAGAATTGATTAGCTCTTATAATTAGTAGAAACCTCTCCAACAATAGTAGGGGATTTTGTGAGGATTCATTAAACCTTTTGGGGTACAGAGTATAATACCTATCTATAGAGGGGTTATAATTTTTTTTATTTAGAAATATAAGAAGACAAATAGGGTTAATATAAGAAGACAGTTAAAAAATATCAATTTTCCCTTCTATTTATTGTTAACTACAAAAAATTTAACTGAAGGACCTGGAAAAGAGATTTTTAGAAAACTTAGGAATGATAAAAAGAAAAAGTATAATAGTCTCATACGAGTAAAATTTAAGTAAAAGGTAGAGGTGGTGATGATAATTACTCGTTTATCATTTATTACAACATAAATTTCTAAAAGAGCTAATATCACTAATTATCTTTAGGGTATAGTCTAATTTTGAGCTTCATCTAAATTTACTGATTTTTTTTCTAAAATCTTTAGATGAACCCCTAATATATTCTTCACAAACTCTTTCTCTAAATACACTCATTATTTTTAAAAATTGAAGAATTCATTTTTCAACAAATAACATATTTAAGTCCAAAATTAAATCAATATAAATAGACATTCAATAGTGTATTATTATATTTAATAGAGATTACTATAATTAAAGAAACAAACAATGAACCAAGAGTGCCTTGATATAGGCAAGTGAGGGGGAAGTATTTAATGAATGGTACAATAATCAAATTCAGGCCACCAACCACTCTACTACAATACAACATATTTTTTATAATTAAATCCATCGAATTCGGTTATATTATCTCATAGCAATTATAGGTCTTTGAAACAACTTTCCATAGCCACCAGATTAAAGTAATTTGGAGTTGTACTCAAGGAGATATTGTCAATAAAGTGTGGGTATGTCAGGCTGGACCCACCAACCAGGCCACCAATGTGAAACACTGTTTTGGACTATCTTGCCCACTGATTTAGGCAAAACTGCCAACAGAGAAATTGTAGCTCTGTCTTTTATATTTTCAGTGCTTCTAGAATAGAGGTATTTGGATATGTATTTTGTGCGATAAGGTCCATATACGACAGCTATATCAGGCTATACTTCTAGAATTCTGTCCATTTCTGTTGCAGTATGCTTTTGACCCCTTAAACGTTGGATTTGGGCTTCTGGATGTTCATCAACTTTGTAGAGGATTGGGCTAAGGTTCTTTAAGATCAAGAATTACATCAATTGGACCAATGGATTAAAAGTTATATTTATTTTATTAAACATATATCAAAATGACCGTTAATCATAAATTGATGATACTTCTTTGTTTAAGCTCAATGATATAAAAATGCTTAAGTTAATAACACTTAAAGTATAAAAATGATGATTTAAATTCTTACTAAATGTATACTTTTAAGTGCTAATCAGTCAACCTCATTCATCAGTTTGATTGGTTTTAATGTTGAGAGATTGGTACATTGGCCGCTATAGTAGTCCCTGATGGCCGTCTTCATTACGATTGTTACTACTCCTTGAGAATTCATACCTAATAACAGAAAGACAATTGATAGTAAGGCCAAAAAAAAAAGAAAAAAAATTCAAATTAAGGCATTTTGGATTGTTATTTTACACATTCTGACAAATAGACCGTTATAGTGACTATAATTGCACCGTTATACATGCCTACTACATTTTGGGACGTTATTTTACACATTCTGACAAATGGATCGTCATATTGATTACAATTGCACTGTTATACATGCCTACTACATTTTGGACCGTTATTTTACACATTATGACTAATGGATCATCATGTTGACTACAATTACACCGTTATATATGCCTACTACATTTTGGACCGTTATTTTACATGGAACATCATTTATGTCGGTGAGAAAAATGACGGTTTGCTCATTCTTTGGACCGTCATTTTTGTCGGTCTCCTTGTGTGACCGATAATACTAATGGTCCAAAGAATGAGCGAACTGTCATTTTCCTCAGTGACATAAATGACGGTCCATGTAAAACAGACCGTCATTTCGTTGCGTCTTCTCTGACAAATGATAGTCCAATCGACGGTATTCTGACACTGTTCAAGCACGAAAAATGATATTTTTCACCATAAAAATACACTACGCAGCATTCTATCACCAAAACGACACAAACAAAGCAACATATGCATAACAAAACTAGTAAAGGTGTAATTTTTTTTTCAAAAATCAAAGCTAACCGTAGAAGTTTACTAAAGAGATGCGAAGAAAATTAGATGATGGTCGACGTGGTTCTGAACGTAAGTTGCCTACTTCGTCCAATTTATGAGTCCATTCGTGACGAGAGGAGTCTATTTGTGACTTGAGAGAGAGTTCATGAGGGTTAACTATTGATCACGCTCAAAATTAACCTTCAGCTAAACGGTTGTTGTAGTGTAGCTTTAGGTATCGAATCCACAGGGAGAAAAAT
>JANLJB010029776.1:0-17409 GCA_026212285.1 Bursera cuneata
TTCTAAAAGAAAAATAAGATGCTTTTATATCTATGACCTAGCACCCCAAGCTTTTATAAATTACGACCGATGCCCCAAGTTTTTAATAATAAGATTTTCATCCCAGACAACTTTACAGACAAACATATAACTTGACACAAGATTTGACACGAAATATGCCAACACTAATACATGACATTAACACAACTCATTACTGCCTGTACAAATAAATTTTATTACAATGTCCAATTTACTTTAGAGAATGGGTTTTCCGACAAATTTTTTTATAAAAAATTAGATATAACCAAATCAAATATTTGAGAGTGAAAAGTAGAAAAAATTATATTTACTGTTGTCATCTCATCTATCATTTTAACTATTGAATTATGTGGTATACTGTGCTAGATGATGAATAAAGTCTCGATCCTTTTTTTGGACCATTTACTAATTAAAATAAAATAGTTCCTGGATCATTTACCGATTAAAACAAAATGGTTCCAGGATCATTTACTGATTAAAACAAAATGATGTCCCTCTTCGGTTAAACATTCCTCTTCCAAGGATAGGTATAATATAAAGGCGGTCGATCAGTTTGGAAAGGAGATGGAGCAGGAAGGAATGCTCAAGAATTCAAGTATTTTTATGTCCGGTCCAACTCATTTTTGAAATTAAAATATTAGAAATTTGTGTCTAATTTTAAATTAGAAAATAAATATATTTTCAAAATTTTAAATATCATATTCACAAATAGATAATTTTTAACTTTCGATCTCTAATGTCGATCTTTGACCCTCAAATTTTTTTTTTGGGTTTTCGAGTTTTCGGCCACTAGTGTTTGACATTTTGTCGGTTTTAGAATTTCTCGAAATATTTCGTCTGTTATGGACAAGCATTTGGATTGGGGTAGCTATTTACTTTGGGCCTGTCTTCAGGTTTTCAGTTTTAAAAACAGTTCATTGGATTTAAAGGCTTGAGGTGCTGTTCTTGAGACTTCAAAATCAAGAACTAATCAAATTGAGTTTAATACAATATTGAGTAATTATTTTATTGTTTGTTTATGGTTTTGAATTATTATTTTCTTTTTTTATATATATATATTTTTAGCACATAAAAGTTTAAATATTATTATCATAATAAGTTTAGCCCACAAAAATAGATCGAGATAAATATATCGTATTATTATATTTTATATGTAGTTTTTTATTCAACAAAATCTAATTATATATATTTTTATTAATTGGGAATGATGGTGGACGCAAATGACACAGAAGAGTAAGGTTTGAATAAGATATAAGAAACGAAGTCGAAGCACAACGTACGATTGAATTAAAGCATTCTTATTCTATACATAATGGAAAAACTAAAACTGATCAATTTCAATAAGGTCCGCCATTAATGACCTGTTGTTAAGGTACAAAATCAAACCATATGACATGTTCATAAGATGTCCAGTTAGTAAGATTAATCAACTCGGGCAGTTCAATTTCTTTCCAAAAATCATCATCATCATCGTCTGATATTGTTCCCTTCCTGTTCTTGCTATGATCCCGTGATGATGGTGATGATGATGGCACATCATCATCCTTACTTGCTGCAAGTACAGCTGCTGCACGAATATCCTTTGGGTTGCATGAGTGAGGTCTTGGCAGTTGCTCCACTTCGTCAGGAAAGTTTAGCAAATCTTTGTCTCCTTTGAGAAAATAACAAGCGACATCGTGTGCTCGAGCTGCCATTTCTGGAGTCTCGAAAGAGCCTAACCAGATTCTCGTTTTCTTTCTCGGCTCTCGGATTTCCGAAACCCATTTTCCCCATTGCCGTTTCCTCACTCCTCGATACTTATGGTGGTGCCTTGCCCTTGCCCTTGAAGTACTTGCAGCAGCTTCGTTTTCCATGACATTCTAATGATAATATTCTCTTTCCTTTCTAATACCTACGTACATGCCGTTTAATTATCTTGGAATGGCTTATAAAGATTCTTCGAACGTGAACTTGAACGTTGAATTACGAAAGAACCAGTAGTACTGTCACTGTTACGGATTTGATTTTAGCAGAGGGGCTGGGAACCACTTTGGTTGGAGTCTGAACAGAGCCTCAGGTCGCGATCTTCCTCCAACCTCCACGTACTCTGATCTATCCGATGCTGATTTGGTAAGATATGTGCCTTGCGTTCACCTACATTAACTCAGGGAGCCCAGTGAAGGACGTGGTCATTGAAAGAAAGTCATCACTCGTCCAGTCCTCTGGTCATGTGGGATATAGCTTGATGGAGACTGATCAGATGACCTAGTATGAGCGTCAGCCTTTCATCATATTTTATGTATCAATAATCCAACCTGAAACAGAAAACAAGCATGGAGACTACTTTCACTTCAACTTGCAACTGCGCGGATATGAATATTTATGACTTCAATAATATATGATTCAGATACATCAGCTGCATCATGTTAATTAGTATTCGATGCCAACGTGATAATTTTAAACTTGAAATAGAATGAAAAACTAGAAACTATATCTATATTAAATCATTCATAAAGTGAAATCATTAATCAATTTATTATTAAATAAATATATTACGTTGTTATACTGGATACAGAAATATATCCGTCGCATTATAATATCAAACCCTATTTGAAACCTAAGAAGTTGCATAAATATATAATAAATAGTAATGAATAAATATATAACTTAGAAACTTGAATGCGTTCGAACAAGAAATATATAACAAAGTTGGGAGGGGAGAAGAGAATTATTATGTATTTAAGAAATATGGAACCCACTGATCAGCAGCATCCACCGCCACCGTCTGTCTGTCTTTCTGTCCCGGCCCCCAGCCCTGGTATCGCCCACATGCATGACAATCATTATTTTGATTCCATGTCTAGTAATTGGCATTATTTTGTATCTCTTTCTTACCCTCCAAATAGAAAACCATTTTGGATGGACTCGGGAAACATATATGCATAAAAACGTGATTGAATTAGATTATATATCTACCGTTTTATCTGATAACTTTTACGGTTTCCCACTGTACCTGATCAGCACTGAAGCTTCCATCAACTGTTGAAGTAAAAATCAATTAATGCAGGTGCAGCCAACAAATACGTATTTCTGGTTGCTTGCCTCCAAACATACAACATCCTAGCATGCGGCCGGCCAGCCATATACTGAAAAACAGTAAGATATATATAGTAAATTTTATCTCTATAAACAATTAGCCAATATATAGAGATGTGTTTCAAAACATTAACAGTCATGCGCATACATAGTCTAATCAAATATTTCTCTAATTGATCTTGTATAACTAAAATTTTTTTTTTGTCGGGTTAAATTATTATTTTAGGTAAACCTCGACAGTATTACAAAATTTCATTAATAAAATAATTTACGCCTAATAAGAATAAAACATTCTATAATATTTTGTCTCTTGTAATACCATTTTTAAAATATAAAATAAAAATTATTTAACAAAAAAGATCATTAACATCAATAGAGAATGTATAGTTACAATAACATTAAACATTTTAAGAATAAAAGTTGAAAGAATGAAAAAAAATCAAAACCATCAAAATATTATATAAATCTTTAATTTTTAGATAATTATTTTGAGATTTGAACAATGCTTTTTGTAATATAAGCTTGTTTTGTCTTTTAGAATGAAAATAAGAAAAACATATAAAGCTAAATGTATGATTTATAAAGTTGAAGGAATAAAAAAGTCAAAGCCATCAAAATATTATATAAATACTTAATTTTCAAATAATTATTTTGAGATTTTGAATAATACTTTTATAATATCGGGTTGTATAATCTTTTAGAATGAAAATAAGAAAAACCTATAAAGTTAAATGCATGATTTATGGATCAGGTGAGAGAACGTGATAAAAAAATGATTGAAGCAGTTGATGAAGTTTGTACTTTTGAAAAAAAAAAGTTAATTTTATTATTTATGAAATTATATTTGTATTAATTTACAAATAAATCAATACCTACATATTGACTAAATTGCCAAAATTTTAAGTAATTTTCACTGCCTAACCAACAAAATGATCAGCCACTGGTTGCTGGTGTTCAATCAGAGGTACAATCTATTCATATTGGTTGGTATAATGGGCAGCCATACCTTATAAAGGAGAACTCCCACCCTTCCCTCATGAGGGCTCTTGAAGGACAAAATTGTGGGTCAAAAGCTAACAATATTTCATAGAGATATAAGCGAAAATCCATACATCAACAGTATATATTTATATATGAAAAATGGTGAATGGGATCAGGGTGTTCAAAGCATCAAATCCCTTGTTTACATTCTCTCATAGCTGGTAATTTGAGTGACATGCAATCTTTCCCCGTTTCTCATCCATTTTACTTGAGGAACAAAGACTCGAAGTGAACTTCTTTCAGTATCCACTTAACTTTGCATACGATAGCTGCAAGTGAAAAATGATTTGATGAGTTTTTTTTTTTTTTTTTTTTGGGTAATAATAAGGGCATATACGAACATAAGATATGGGCAATTAACAGTTTAAAACGGGACACAGCATTGGCCCAAATCTCTGAAGGTCATGTAAGTTGAAGGGCCTACTAGAAAACCCACAACGTTTGTGTAGTGGGTTATTTGTTACAAATAAGTCTTGGTTCAATGTCAATTCCTCTATAGGGGCCACAATGTCGGCCAAAACATTCACCTGCTGCCAAGTGCCTCTCTTTTGAATTGGTTGTATGCATTGATAACTTGTACCATCACAGATGCATGATTGCACTTGCACTCGCACACTTTGCCAAAAAGAAAAAGAAATGGAAATCGTGGATCAAAATTTGAATCCACATGGCATAGGATTCTAGACCCCAACCAGTATTTGGGCCACTTATAATTAAAGCAAGGCCCACATATATCTTTACAAGCTGTGGATCCTATGACACTAAATCCTATCATGGTTACGAGAAAAATAATTAAATTAAAAGGCTGGTTTGTTTTAAATTGAATTTAATTAGTCAAGAGCTCTTAAACTTGATCATTATTGAACCAACTATGTGCTAAAGGGGATGTATCTAAGATAAAAAGAGCACATTAATGACAAATCTAGGTTTAAATATATGTTTGAACATGCTTTGCGAATAAGAATTTGAAATTAAATTAAACTGATCGGACACGTTATCGTCTTACCGGTGATCACATGCGACGCGAGCTAAGTCATGGACTCCACAGTCCACAATGACAGCCTATGTGAAAGGTGTTAATGTCACGCGTGTTTGCCACTTTTCAAGCCTTAACAACTAAGAAAAACACAAGCAAAGCTCATCTCATCTCATCTCATCGTGTGAACTCAAAACAAACTTTAAGTCTTCGAACCTCCTAGATGACCTTCTAGAAAATATAAAATAATTAAATAAAAAAAATCACTCACTAACCCCACGATGTGAACTCGCTCTTTTACTCTGTCTCTCTCCTCTTCTCCTTCCGCCACGTCGCCCCACTAAACCGCGTTTCTGCCGTCATTACTCTCGCATTCGCTCAACTAAAATTTTTTCTCAATATCCCGAAAATTAAAACTAGAAGGAAATTTCAACGCACCCCCCGTAGTTTACTAACTACTTGCCCTTGCTGCTGTTAGTTTTTCCATAGACTTTAACTAATATTTACCCTTAAAATAATTTTTTTACCTTTAAATGATGTTTGATAAATGGTTAAATAATATTACATATAATTACAATATGGTATCACAATATGAGCAATAATTTTATCGGTTTGTAAACGTACTTCAGTAAACTAAGAGGGGCGTGTGAGATAGTTTCCGAGGGGGAAACTAAATTCTAAAATATTTTTGGTGACTTTTTACTTTGACAAAACCACACGCAATGTCTGATAAGACTATTTGAATCACTTTCCAGGAAATTTCTCCCCTGCTTAATCTAATTTATCCTTTATTTAACTCTCCACTTGTTCACCGACTCTCTCTCTCATATTTTTATTTCTTCACCTCTGCTTTGCTTTTAGCTTCTCAAAACAGAGCAACGCACATAACAAATAAATCTTCCATTTTTATTATTCATATTTTCTTCTGGGTTTCGAAGACAGTTTGGCGTTTGAGATGGAGAGCAATCAGCAATCTTTCTGGCAGTTCAGTGACCAATTGAGGCTGCAAGCCTCCAACTTGGCCAATCTATCGCTTAGCGATTCGATTTGGAGCAACAATTACGCCTCCAAGAGACAGGATGAGAGGAGGAATTTCGATATTAGAGTTGGCGGTGAAGTGAATTCACTCACAAACAATCTGAACCCAACAAAAGGGTCTAACTTTAACGGGTTCAATGAGGGGTACAGCAAGATGGGCATGAATAACAACGTCAACAATGATGTTGGTCTGGGTCCAATTGGTCAAATTGTTGGCAAGAACGTTGGAATCAATGGAGGATTCAACAAGGGAATATATTCGAAGCCTGGAAATTTTGGTATTGCTAACAACAACAACAGCAGCAACAGCTATATGAATGTTAATTTGAAGGGGCATAAAGGCAAGGACGAGATCGATCATGGAGGCAAAGCAGGCAAGAAGAACAGGAAAAATAAAGAGGTTGACAACAACAATGAAAGTAAGGAGGCAAAGGGTGCTGTTGATAAGAGGTTCAAGACACTGCCACCATCAGAAGCTTTGCCTAGAAATGAAACTATTGGTGGGTATATCTTCGTTTGCAACAACGATACCATGGCTGAGAATCTCAAAAGACAGCTCTTCGGTATGTCTCCTATTTCTATCTCGTGCTTTACCTTTTTTATTATTATTATTATTATTATTATTTGAGAATAGTAGGATCCTAGGATCTTGAATTCATAGTCTAGATCTTGATATTTAATTTGATTTTTGATTATTAGAATATCAATAGCATGACTGCTTTTTATACATAATATATTTTTTTAATTTATAGATTTTTGAGATGATTTATATTTTGTTTATTTCTAACTTTGCTGTAAACTGTGTCTAGGTTTGCCTCCACGTTACCGTGATTCGGTAAGGGCTATAACTCCAGGGTTGCCCCTTTTCCTCTACAACTACTCCACCCACCAACTCCATGGAATCTTTGAGGTTTGTATTTTCTCTTCTGTTTTGGTTCATTTGCTAATATTCAAATTCATCAAATTATGCATATGAATCATCTGAAATTTGTTGGTTGGTGTTCAATTGGGGTCTGGTTTTGAGTTGATTAGCTTTGGATGAAGATTTGTTTGCTTTTCAGCCTTTGTAAATGGTCTATAATCTTTTGACTGATATACATCTTGATGTTATGTCTATTTAGGCTGCTAGCTTTGGAGGAACAAACATTGATCCATCGGCCTGGGAAGACAAGAAATGCGCTGGTGAATCACGCTTCCCAGCTCAGGTAATCTTATCATCTTATTAGTTATGGGAGTTCGGAAGATGTTTGTCTCTGTGAATTTCATATCTTATGAGATTGAACATTTGAGTGGTTAAAACTTTTATAAACTTAATCTGTTTGTGGTTAACACTTTGTTTGTTGGTGGACAGGTGCGAGTTGTTACAAGGAAAATTTGTGAGCCACTAGAAGAGGACTCGTTCAGGCCAATTCTCCACCACTACGATGGCCCCAAGTTCCGCCTTGAACTAAATGTGCCAGAGGTAATTTTCTCACTAATCAAACATGCCCTGCAATTCAAAGTGGGACAATTTGTTATCTTGATGGGCGTATATCTGGCATCGTAGAGTTCTTATTTATGTTGTTGTTCGATTTTTTCAGGCACTTTCTCTTTTGGACATATTCGATGAACAAGACGCCTAAACGATAAACCACACAAGCTAGCTACCGGTATAAGTACAATAAGTGAAGAAAGAGAGTCGTTCGATGAAAGAAGGAATCCGGAAAGAAATAGAGTTTGCCTTCAAAGTACATGGAATATATAGATAGGGTATGGGAAGGGCTTAATGGAGTTGGATGAACAGCCTGCTGATGTGTAACTCTTTTCTGAGGCTGGTTATGGTTGTCCATTTTGTTCTTCTGTTTGGCTTATACATAAATAAGTACAAATGATAAAGATAAAAACTTCCGTGATGTATGTAATTTTATTGTATACTGTTCCATTTGCTGCCATATGAACGTAAATTTAGTTCGGTTTTGGTAACAGTGGTCACTGAATGCTTCCTTCTAGCCATAACACAAACTTTGGCATTTGATATACACTCTCCAGCACACTTCAAAGCAGACCTTTCTATACCGAGTTGAATTTATTAGTGAATACCGGATAGTTAAGGTGTCACTCTGCCAGCTTACTAATTGCTTGCAATGCTGGGAAATCATCAGTATGTATCATTCGCAACCCGTTTCACGTATTAGAAATGATAATTGTTTTCAAAACGCAATCACTTTATTTTGGCAAATTCAAAGGGGAGGTGAACTGCAGCTCTTTTTGCCAGGCAAATGGTAGAGAAGAAGCTGGGGTGGTTGTGAATTTAATGTGAAAGCTGCATCAGCAGTTTAGAGTGGAAAGCTGACCATTTCGAGGAGGTGGTTAGTCTGTCAACCACTGAAGTTTGAACTTGGAGTTCACGCCTGTTAGCCAGCGAATGTTGAGCAACCTTTCTCAAAAAGTCTCTACCTACAAGCTCATTTAAAATAATTACCCTTTCTAGAAGTGCTGAAGGGGTTGTGACAAATCGCACCAGATGATTTGTTGCCACCAATTGAATCTTGTTGTTGACTGCTATGCCTGGGTCTACAAGCCAACCGATTCCAAATTTCTAATTGCTTATCTAGCAAGGCAGTGGCGGGCTTGAATTCGTCAAAGTTGATTTGTTCACAGACTTCACCCAACCCATGTCAGTCAAAATCGTATCACTTTTACCTCACCGAATAGGCTAAATCAACCCTAAAGTTGATGTATAAAGTTATGTCAATTCGGAAGTTAAATTTCACGATTTACCCATAGATCTCGAGTCACATTTTATGTTCCATGATTGGTAAATATACATATATTTATTGTAGGATAGATTCGAGTAATTTAAGGATAAGATTTTGTATATATCGGGACAAAAATAATGTGACAAGATATAATTTAGTTGTTCACAGGTGATATCATTATGATTGTCAAATTGATTGTCAGACATTCGGTATTAAACTCTCGTATGATCATACGTGTTCATGTTTGTTCTTTAACAGGTTTTGTTGAACATTTCCATAATCTATGAAACATTAATGGTCCTTCGAATTGTTCGAGCATCGTACATAGAATGTCAAACTGCAGAACAATCGATCTGAAGCTGATGATGTTGCTTGACCAGACAAAAACAGGCACATAA
The DNA here is from genome assembly GCA_026212285.1 of Bursera cuneata. Lineage (NCBI taxonomy): Eukaryota > Viridiplantae > Streptophyta > Magnoliopsida > Sapindales > Burseraceae > Bursera > Bursera cuneata. The sequence goes on from JANLJB010029776.1 coordinate 9,285, forward strand.
CAGATCATATGTCCATCATCCTTCCCTACTAGTTAATTTGCTCCACATTCTCGAAGTGTGATACAGGCCAAATTTCTAATTCTCCTTATCACATTCTTGTCTCATCGTAAGGAATTTTCTTGTGTTCAAGCAACACGCCCATGAGACAGCAGGACTGCTCTTCTGTCCTGTTTCTATCAGCCATTAATTGCTTTCATCTTCTTTTCTTTCTCCCTTATCCTTCTGCGCAGTTTTTACAGTTTTTTTAATTTCATTTACAAATCATTAATGAAGGACATGTGAACTAATGACATTAATTGGACGACATTATAAAGTATAAACACAGACGGTCGAATAAACCCAGTAAAAATAGTTTATTTACTATATGACAAAGTCTTCATAACCAGGAAGGATAGATCCCAAAAATTTGTGTTTCAGGATTAAACCAGGGAAAAATTCAATAATAACTTGTTTGCTAATGAGTTCAGCTGTAAATACCCGGTTATTCACTGCACGAAAAAGTTGATTGTGAGGAAACCAAAATTCTGGATCTAGGATTGGAGGGTTAAGGACTGATGCGGCAGCTCCAGAATCAATTAATGCAAGCAAAGACTCTGGTTTATCATAATTAATAATTAAGAATGAATTCTATCAAGATATAACTGATTAAGGGTCCATAGGGGTAGAGCATTTGACTGCAAATCAGATCAAGAGGTCACGGGTTGGGCCCTTTTTTTATTATTAAATTTCACGCTCAACTAAGAGGAGTCATCGGGTCGAACCCGGTTGGGCCCTTTTTTAATTCAATTTTCATCCCAATTTCTTAGTATTATTAATTTTCACCCCCAATTTCTTAGAATTTGTAATTAAGTCATGAACACATAAAAAGTTTACAATATTATTCCATTAATTGAGGTCATCAACACAGGAAACTTTTGCAATATTATTCCATTACGTAATCAATCATTTCTATACCACTTCAACATTAATTTACAATTTCCTTCCTTAAAACTGAAAATCACAGAAAAAAAACATATATGGAGAATTACAAAATCCATATAATGCAAAGACACATAGTAATCCAAACACAAACACAAACACTATCATCCCACTCAACCTTAAAATTTATCAATCTATTCCATATTTTAACCAATTATTGACCACTACTCACTCACTCACAAGCAGGACAATGAACCAACCCATTCTCATTACACTTACTACACCTCTCCTTCACGCCCTCCACCACAACCTTGCAACTCCCGCCACAATCCAAACACGGCACAAACCTAGCACCACCACATCCTTCACAAGCTTGCCTCCCTATCCCGGTCTCCACACGAGCCGTCCGTATGATCCTTCCTAGCTTACCCGTCTCGTTCAGCTCAGTCAACTCTTCAACTCCTCCTATGTATCTCCCCTTAACGAAAACCCTGGGCACGCTCGCTTCCTCGCCTAACAGCTCTCTCAGCTCCTTCAAGAACTCGCCATGAAGCGATACGTCTCTCTCGTCTGTCACCACGCGGTGTACCTCGAAGATGCTCGATACGCGGCTGCAGTCCTCGAACGTGCGGCGTACACCTCTCAACGACGTCGTGTAGACTATCACTTTGTCTTCTCCACCTGGAGGACACTTCTCTGGAAAGTCACTAAGAGGGTCTCGCTTCAGCTTGTCATAAAGTGCCTGCTTGCCTTCTTTTTCTCTTTCAGTTCTGTCTCTGATGAGGAAGATGTTCTCCTTCACTGGCTTGTACCCTTCTGAACCTTCTTTCATGCTCGAAGCTAATTCACCTCGTGTCTCGGGCTTTTTATTCAGCTCAACTCGCGGTGACTCAGATTTTTTCAGTCCCTCAGAAGGCTTTGGAGTTATCTTCTTGTCGAACTCTTCGAGTGTGTGGAAAGATAAGCTCTTACGTGGCGGGCCTTGCTTTTGCATGGCTGTGTTAAAAGGCACAGGCGCCGCGACCTTTGGTGCTGACTTGGCAATGATTGTGTTGTTATTGTTAATGCTGGGCTTGAGGTCTTCTAGGGCTTTGCTAACCTCGTCCCATGAATGAGGAGCATCACTCTCGAACTTGTTGAGCTTCTCGAGAATCGGGGCGGGCAAGTTGGTTTGTTTTTCTTCGTTTTCTTCGGGCTTATTGTCCAGCGTCAGCCATGGCTCCTGTATGGCGTTGATATCAAACACTGCAATACTAGCCGGAGCTGGACGGTAGACGTCAACGTTGGCCTCAATCCGTTTTGACGATGCGCAGCCCATTTCTTGATAGTATGAGTGAGTTGAGAGCGTTAGAGAAGAGATTGTGTTTTGCTGATGAAGAGAAAGAAGAAGTTTATCAATCCAGTAGTTCGAAATTAGAGACTTTGTTTCGAGCCTTAGATGGATGTGTGGTGTCTTGGTTAGCCAAGTGGACTTTTGTAGTATCTTGGAATGACGAGTGGCTGGTTATGACGAGTGGGCGTGGAGGCCTTGTCATACAGCTCTTAGACAAAAATGATTTGTGTGGATTGGGATTCTGGTAGACTGGAGAAGAAAATTATTTCCGTGCTTGCTTTTTAATGTTTGACAAGGATATGAAGAGTTTGTGAACAAAATTTTGATAATGATGATAAAAGAAATTAACACGCCGGACGGTGGGGTTGATTTAGCACAAGCAGCTAATATCGAGTTGGTTTTTTAAAATTCTGATTGGTCCGAATTTTCAACATGAGTAGACAGGCTTGGCCCAGCTGAGTCTGTAATATGCCTTGCAATTGGGGGGTTTCAATTTTCAACACACTCATCAATGATCCAATCACACAATAAAAATCCCATTTAACTGATGTTTGTAGTCAAATCTACACTAGTTGGTTGATTCAATCACAATTTCGAATGAAGATTCCCCTTTACTCGTGGCATTTACCACCAGTGACAGTTCTACGGCTTGCCTCGTGAAATGATAGAAACTTGTTTCCATTAACTGCATGCAACTATGCAAGTGGTAACAGCACTATTGCCAACAGTTGTTAAACATGTACAATTTTTGTCCTTACACTAGTTTGCTTCAACGAAATCTGATAAGAGAGCAACTAAGAAAATCACGCATTTGTTTTGTTCCGGAATTTAGAAGCCTATGAGAGATTAGGGGGAATCGAGCACACACCACACAGGTAAATGCATGACCCCTAGCCCTGAAATTTGAAGTGCTCTGTTTCTAATATGTCGTTTCCTTGCTTTTAATCTACCAAGCAATCTTAGTATTATTCTATTCTTTTCACTTGGATTGTTATCAAATTGCTAAATTAATAATCCTAGCAACGGTCTAGTATCACATGGCGCCGATTAAATTTTTGAAAGAAAATGACTGAAAATGTCTCTTCTGACACACCGCAATTGTCTCTCCACTAATTTTTGCCAAAGATTCCACAGCTTATATACAGGTTAAGAGAGCTTGTGAGTGCAAGTATTTCGTAATGGGTAATTGCTCTTTCAAAGGGACAGCTGATACCTGCCCAAGCTTCATCAGGGTCCTAACAGATTCGGGGACCATACTAGAGTTCAGGAGGCCTAAAGTAGCTGCAGAGATCCTTGAAGATTATCCAGGCTATGGCATTTTTCCCCGAGGCAATGCCTCATCACCACTAGCTGATCATGAGGGTCTAGTTAGAGGCCAATTTTACTACCTTCTTCCCCTGGAGGAGCATATGCGTTGTGATGAGGTGGTCACAAAACAATTGCAACACGTAGAGGTTGAGCCACCAAAGATGTCATCAGCAGATTTTGTTGAGAACTTAGCAAGTGGCTCAGCTCTTGAGGTCCTTCCATCGCAAGAGAATGGCGTTTGGAAAGTGAAGTTGGTGATCAGCACCAAGCACCTGGAGGAGATTTTGTCGGAACAAGTTAATACGGAGGCCTTGATAGAAAAAATGAGAACGGCTGCATGTTCAAGCTCAACCGGCGTTATACGTAAAAGGACGAAGAGCTCTTGGGTTGTGGGCTGGAAGCCTGCAGTACTATGCAATGTGTTCAAGGTGCCCATTGACAATGGGAAGTGAGCCACGGCTTCCGGGTTATTTTGTAACTCTCTTACATCTATTCCCGGAAACTTGGTTTGCTCCAAGCATCACTTTCATGTGCATAATTTTAAGGAAAAAATCTTTTGCTGATCTAACGCTTAAGCTTATGCGTGCCTTGTTTTCAGTCTTGTGTAGAATTATCATAATTAATTCTAGTAAGCACGCTTATCCTTTTTTATAACGTAAAGCTTTTTTTTTTTCCTCTAATAAGCAACGCAGAAAAGGATACATCGTCATTCACAATCTTTATAAGGGTAGAGCTGCTTGCTCCCATTGTAACTATGAACGATATTTGCAACATATTTTTGTGAAATCTACGGGTTTCCACTGGCTATACGTTGAACAGATGACAAAAATAACACTGCAAATTATGTCTTAGTACATGCTTTCATTAATCATAAAATCCACGTTAGTTCTAAGTTCCAACAGGCGACTGCACTACTCAACAGTGAGTGGTGATCAAAAACAATCTTCTGTCACAAAATGATCCATACGGAAACCCAAGTAGTGGCATATTACCTAATTACAACCCAGGGGTAACTCAAGGTTCGAAAGTACATATTTAAAAGGACATCTGAAGAAGAAACCACGGATGGTCCTTCACATGGTCCGTGCTTCCATCTTCCTTACAGCTTTCTCTATCGCAGGTACATTCTTTGCGAAGGCTGACCATTGTTCCTCCGTCAAGGATATTCCTGGATACATCATCAGAATCTCAAACCTTAACACTCCTTTCTTCATTATTCACCAAAGCAACCAACTACAATTTGCCTAGGTGACAAAATAATGCTCCACATAATATAGAGTGCAATCTATAGGGCCAATAAAACATGGAAGAGATAAAGCACACACCAATCTAGCAGTACAGCAAAGAGAGCAAAGAGAGTAAGGTTTAACTATATCAGTCTTTGATTTGACAAATATATTCACCTTAAGAAAAGAATCTACAAATATAATAATATTATAGCATTAAAAAAAAAAAAAAGTAGATACCTGAAATCAATAATACATAACAAAGCTTTACATAAACTCAAATATAGTTAGAAATAAAAAGGATTCAATAAGGCTATTCTCAAGGAACAAACATTTACATTGGAGGACTTTGATTATACTACAGGAAAGGAGATCAAATACTTGGAATTTTGTAAAAGAATGGAACTGAAGTTGCCAATGAAGAACTTACGTGGTTAATAATTCTCCTATCTTTTTGTGTAGCATCTCAACAACCAAAAAGAGCAAAACTGCTAAAGTAAAATCAAACAGAGCCTGAGGAAAGTTTTGGAGAAGAAACAACAAAAGTTTCCAGCCCACTAAATTTAAAACATTGCATTTGGAAAATGTGTGAGCTAGGTTATGCAATTTCGCTCACTGGACCATTAGTAAAATAGAAACCACTGAAAAACGCTGTTGAACAGTCCTCCACGTTTCTTCAGATAATATCACAGTTAGGACATTAACCAAACACACATTCCAACTCTATACAACTTAGAACAAAAGCATGAAATCAGCATCTGTAAGACGAAAAATGGCATTGGGAACTCGTAAGTTTTATAGATTAAATGTATCCCGATCCAAGAATAAGTAACGTTTATCCGTTCAACTTTCTCCTGATCATGTAGAGCTCAAGGATGGTCAATCATTTTTAGCAAACAATCTACACATATTCCAGCCTAGCAAATCCTCATGAACGCACTCTATTAATCATCTAAAAGTTACTAGTGATCGTCATCATAAACTAAATGAACAAAAAAGAAACACTTGAAACTTTCATATAAACCAAAACCCATAACTTCCTTCACCTTCATCATATTAAACACAAATTTCATTTTCTTTTCAACCATTAAATAGGTTACGAACATTTATTTTGCATGTGTACATCCACTCATAGAAAACAGGAAAGTTAAACATAGCCTATAATATCCAAATGACGAACCTTTAGAAGAAGGAAGTTCTTTGCCATCTTTCTTATAATATTCCCTAATCGAAACCAAAGTCTTGCCTCTGAAATCCTGAATTGTCACCCTCCTCTTATCTGACAGCTGCATCAGAAATATAAGAACTTAAAAAACAAATTAAACTCAAACCTAAAAAAGTTTTAAAAAAATCAAAACTTTATGATTCTACTTTTTTCTTTTTTTAAAAAAAAAAAAAAAAGAGCCCACCTTACAAATAATGAGATTACCCTCATCATCAAACTCCTCGTCAACATTTTTATCTTCTTCTTGTCTGGACTTCTGCTCCTGTTCTTCGAGGAAGGAATTGACGACGGTTCTAACATAAGCCTTGTACTCAGATTGAGAGAGGTCCATCCCCAGCTTTTCGGAGGCTTGTTTCCTAATCTGGTGCTCTGTCGTCTCACTTATGTCTGAATTTTCCAGGATTTCACGTACCGTCTCTTTGATTTTCCCTCTCATTTCTGCTTTCATTTTTTTTCGGCTTTTTTGGGGTTCTCTTTCTTTCCCTCAAAATCGAAAGAAGCAGTCGTGCGCCCTACCGTAGCCGAGTCGACAATTAATATATGTGAGGGATTATTCCATGCGGACAGTGTACCGTAACATTTTGACGTGTCTCATAGCGATTGTTGTTAGTTTTGATAAAGTCTCTCACTCCTAAAGTGCCTTTGATTGAAACAAGCACATCAAAGTAAAAGTTGAAAAACAAAAAGGGAATTATTGAGAAGTTGTCAGACCTGAAACCACAAACAAAAATTACATTTCTCAATAATTTTAGACTTTTCTAACCAATCCCTTAATAAGATAAAATCGTATCATTAATCATCTATTAACTGTCCGTTAATCTATTAAGATAAAATTGATTAATAAATATAAAGATTATTAAAATATACTATTTTTTTTAACATCCCTCTAATTTAGTTATTTTTTAATAATCCCTAAACAAAAACAAAAATTCAGAGCCGAACGCATCAGATTCATTTACTTTTAAAAAATTCTCAAGCTTTACAAATTTAGCAGTTAAAAAAATATATATAGAAATATGAATAGTACTATTAATACAAAGCTTGAGTATAAATTTTTACACAAAATAATATGACATCAAATAATTGATAAAATAAATACATTAAAATCAAAATAACAAAAATTAATTTATTACCTTACCAATCACTTGCTACCGCGTCACTTTACACACAAATTTTATAATCGTAACATTACTCAAGGCATATACGATCTAAATTTGGTAGCTCCAAAAGAATTTAAACCTTTAATCTCAATTAGGACCTTTTGCTCTGGGTAGCATCTTTGAAATCATAGTTTTCCAAATTTGTATACATATGGAAATTCCACTCCACTGCTTCTTGTTAAATGTTAATAGATGCAACTAAATTTTGAATTAAGCAGGCATATATAAGGCAAAAGCCCACAGGAACAATGCAACGCTATTACTGTAAAAAGTTACAACCACACTCTCAGTTGTTTAGTTCCAATAAGGAGAGCTTTTTCCTAATGGCAATCTATAGCAACCACTGCAATACCTATGACCTATGTTTGCAGCACGTCATGATAAACAGAGAAAAACTCGGTGGTCGTTTTCTTGCCTCTGAATGAAGTTATAAGCTGGAAAATCTCTCTCTGACACAATTTTGACATTTTCAATCTACCAGGACCTTGCTTCTTTTGCTTCAAAATATTGACACAAGATGAAATGATGTAGTCCAGAGCCTGCAGTTCAGCATATGAAAGACAAAACTAATGGTCAGCAAATTTAAAAGCAACAATATTTGGAAGTAAAGTGGGATTTCCACATCACTCAGAACACAGGAATGTGCAAGATTGGTACCAAAATCTAATCAGAAAATGCTTACAAATTCAAGGGGTTGGTAAATGCTCTAATCATATTAAGAGTTGATTCCTATACCACATCCTTTATTCGACAGAATTATAAATCTTAACATATCATCGTTCGTTTTCAAAGTACAAGTTGATCCAATGGAATCCTCTCATTTTCTATATCAAAGGTGAATGTAACAAGGAAGCAGTTCCAACTACCAATTCAGCACTCGCAATACCACTGCATTCTTAGGATGATTAGAACCTGGATAGGCTTTATTCTAGACCTTAAACAACAAGTTATGAAC
>JANLJB010029777.1:3868-17410 GCA_026212285.1 Bursera cuneata
ATATATATATATATATATATATATATATATATATATATATATATATATTTCTCTATCAAAAATATTATATTTAACGTGTTTTTGAGGGGTAAGTGTTAGTTTAATAAAAATTTAGAGTTAAGTGAATCTCAAAATTTATGTGGTCCTAAAGAAATAACCCCGAGAAAAAAAAGTATTATCATTGTATATGAAAATCCATGCAAGATTAAAAATGATGAGAAAAATAATTGATTTTGACTTTAATTTGACCCGTTTACTTCACTCCCACTAATGATTGCAGAAAAGGAAGCGAAAGTGACTTGTAATGCAACTCGATTCCATGCATACTTCCACGGCAATTTGGGAACTACATGACCTCACCCGAGATTCCGCAAAGCAAACAAGATCCCAAAATTTGGCAATATATCAAATTCATTAACAATATATAAAACATATGTATTAAATTTTCAATAAAGTGACCAATATGCCGTGAAAAACATTTATCAAATTCATTTGGTCAAATGGCGCATTTGTCCTTCCATGTTCTTTTTTTTTTTTCTTTTTTAACATTTGTAGCCAATCAAGACGGCGAGAGCCATGGAGGCGATGGGATCTGTTTTGCTGTTTGAAGTTGTTTGGTCCATTAAGCAACGACGGGAAGAAATTTTAAACTGCAAAAATCGGTAGTCATCGGTGTTGAGTTCTGAAAAAATAAGGATAATCAGTGATGTTAGTTTTGCACTTTAATTAATCATAATTCAGTTCTATAAAACTTGGAAATAGTTATACAAAAACCGAAGGATTATAAAAATCTTGGAAAGGCTTATTTGCAACTTTCATCCATATAAAAGCTAGAAATAGACATAAAAAATTAGAAATTGATTTTTCAACCTTTGTGTAATTATTCTAACTTTTTATATAAAACGAATACAATCAAACTTAACCTACTGATATCAAGCAGTGTGAAGGAGGTGGTCGAAATTAACCTTTTGGATGCCATTTTAAAGGGACAGCGTTATTTTTTTCTTATTGCATAACACAAGTAAACAACTAATGTTTCATTATATCTTAGAGGTGTAGATAAAGTCTTTAACAAAAACAAAAATGTAGACACCATAAAGCACACCAACTTTTTTTCTAATTTTCTCCGTACATTTGTTTTATGTACACCCATTTTTTATTCAATCGAGTTCCCAAAATAAGTTTTCTCCAACAATGTCGTACATGACAATGAGAAAGAAGCAAAACATAGGAAAGTTTGAATTTGTTTGGTAATGCCGCATAGGCAGAAAAAAAACTATTTCCCATTGTTGTTCCTTGTCTTGGTTTTATACCAAAAGAACAAAAGTAGGGCAAGACAATTCTACTAGTTGAAACTTCTCGTGTTTATCTAAGGTGAGAATACCCAGAAAATAAAATTAGAAAGAAAACAGAAATGGATTCTTAGTAAAGAATTAAAAATTATTTATATTAAAAAATGAATATTTACAAGTCACTAAGTATTCAGCAGCATTGTGAAAAAACTATCCGGAAAGTAAATGATACAACATCTTCTTTGCTGGAGATAAAGAATTTCAAAAATAAAATCGACCATCTGAATTTTAAAAATTCACTTCTTCCACTTGAGATAGCTGAAAAATGGTTTTTGTGGAACAGGTATGCACTTGACAACCCAACCAATCGGCCACGAGACAACTGCAATACCAACACATGCACCCCATTGGCCCCAATTCAGCCTCTCTGTATCTGCAAACTTCTTCAGAAATTCCACCATCAACACCTGAAGAACAATGGTTATTGCGATGATCCCCAAGAACAACTTGTTCTTATGTATCCCCTCAAAGACATTTTTCTTTTCAAGCTTCCTTGCGTTGAATTCATTGAAGACCTGGCAGAGGACAAATGTGTTGAAGATCAAGGTGTCCTTTACCTTCTCATTAACACCAAAGATTGATTCACCTCTAAACTGTAAGATCAGCAATACGGCTATTTGATATAAAGCTTGAGCCAAAAGATTCCTCCACATTACGTTGGTGATAAGTGGCTCAGTACGCCCCACTGGTGGTTTGTCCATGAGCTCCTTGGTGGGCTGCTCTGTAGCGAGAGCCAGGGCACCTAATGTGTCCATGATCAGATTCACCCACAACAGCTGAACTGCTGTTAGAGGGACTTCACCTGCAGAAATTGCTGCTACAACGTTGATTACAAGAGCAGCAACATTTACGGTAAGCTGGAACTGAATGAATTTCTGAATGTTTGTATAGACACATCTTCCCCATCTCAAGACTGTGGCCACGGAAGCAAAATTATCATCCATGATGACAATATCTGAACTTTCCTTGGCCACTTCGGTGCCTTGAATTCCCATGGACAGTCCTATATCTGCATCCTTCAGTGCCGGCGCATCGTTTGTGCCATCCCCGGTAACTGCAACCACGTGACCTTTCTGTTTTAAGCACTGTACCATGAGCTGTTTATCGAAAGGAGAAGATCTGGCCATCACGCATATTTTGTCAACTTTCTTCATTCTCTCCTCTGGTGTGTAGTTTCTGAATTCCTCCCCTTCAACCACTGCTCCAGTCAGGTCCTGATTTGGCCCGAGTATTCCACATTCGGTGGCTATGGCTTTTGCAGTGAAAACATTATCACCAGTGATCATCTTGATGTTCACTCCAGCATATTGGCAATTTTCCACAGCTGCCTTTACCCCTTGACGACATGGGTCCTTGATACCCACTATTCCTATAAGGGTCAAGCTTTCTTCATTTAACTTTTTCTTCTCTTTGACATCTTCTTGCTCTTCCCCTGCAACTTGTTGATGAGCAAAAGCAATGCAACGAAGACTGCTTGCCGCCATACCTTGAATAATCTGCTCGAATATTTCCTTTGCACCATCATCAAGACGTTTCACAATTCCGGAAGCATCATAGTAGCTTGAACACATTGCTAGAATCATCTCTGCTGCTCCTTTCCAGTGCACATGGACTGTGTTGTCTGTCTTCTTTCTAATCATAACCCCACTCCGCTTCTTTTCTGAATTGAAGGCTTCAACTTCGAGAATGACACACCTCTGCTTCGTTTCCTCCATATTCATGTCAAATTCCTGCACAGCCCAAGATAGAATTGCTTTTTCGGTGGGACTGCCTGAGAACTCAAATTGAGCCGCTGAAGCTGCCTTGTAAACACTACCAGTGGTATTCAGAGCAACCCCTTGTTGGATCAATTCAACAACCGCAGGAGAAATTGAAGAGGCAGCACCCTCTTTTACAGGTTCTTGGCCAAGCCAAAACTTCGTTACCTTCATCTGGTTCAGGGTGAGAGTGCCGGTTTTATCGGTACAAATGACGGTTGCAGAGCCCATTGTTTCGCAGGCTGAGAGCTTTCTCACCATGGCTTGATCGGCCATCATTTTCTTCATGGAATAAGCAAGAGTAAGTGTAACAGCTAATGGCAGACCTTCTGGGATAGCAACAACAACAATAGTAACTGCAGCGGCTACAATTCCCACCACAGCGTTCACAATATCGTCAACCTTTGTCTGGCTTCCATTATATTCTTGGTTTCCGTTGTCGTCTGTTGTATTCCCAGTGAAGTAGCGAACCAGCAAAACTACAAGGACCAATAAAGCAACTGCCAACCCAACCTTACCTATTGATGAAGTTAGCTTGTTAAGTCGAGCTTGTAGAGGTGTCTGTTCACTGGTGTCGCGACTAATTTGGCTCATCAGTTGGCCCCATGTGGTATTCATCCCAACTGATGTAACGAGCATGCGACCATACCCATCAACCACCTTGGTGCCAGAGAACAAGAATGGATTCTGACTGCTGTTTACCTCTACATGCTCGCTCTCCCCTGTCATGCTGGATTCGTCGACTTGTAAGGAATGGCCATCGAGGAACAATCCATCGGCGGGAACTTGGTCTCCAATCTTCAAGCATATAACATCTCCAACAACAATTTCAAATATTGAAATTTGTTGGCGCCGACCACTCCTAACGACTTCAATTTGTATATTATTGCTGACCTTTGATAACTTGTCGAATTGCCTATTTTGCCTGTAATTACTTACAGCTGACACGGATATGACAAGAAAGACAGCTACAAAAATGCTTCCACCGTCATAACAGCCCTCTTTCAGACCATGCTCTTTAATGCCGAAAGCAAGAGAAAGTGCTGCGCAGCCTAGAAGAATCAAAATCATAAGATCTTTAAAAGCTTCCAGAACGAAGTGGAAGAAGCTCTTTGAAGGCGGTTTCGTGTACGTGTTTGAACCAAAAGCTTCGCGTCGGTGAGCATTGTCTTCATCACTGTCACAGATTCCACCGACAATATCTGTTTTAAGGGCAGAAGCTACACCATGAATGCCGTCAAAGTTTCCAAGTTGGCGTAGATTTTTTTCCTTCACAAGCTCTGTAAGGCTTCTTTGATCAATTTCTGTGAAGTGATTCTCTACTTTACCGTTGTCAACAGTCAAAACATAATAAGATGGGGAGCGGGAAACCTTATTTTTATTTTTTCTGGTTGCACTATTTTTGGCCAAGGACAGAAAAGTTCTATAACAGTAGATTTTACAAAAGGCCGAATGCCATTTTTTATTGGGTATGCTAACTGTGACAGGAACCTTAACTAAAAAATCTATGGTACAAATAGACATAGTTCTAAGATGTGTTCTAGAAAAATGATTTTATTGTTTGAGAAGGTATCCAGTAATATTTTTTAGAATAGTATAATGATAGCTAGTAATTAAAAAGGACCCTAATATTTGGGTTGGGTGGTAAAATTCTTTAGTTCAAACAAAAAGGTGAAAGGTTCAAACCGATTGTAGTTTCCAGAAGTGATCTTCACTTTTAAAAGTTGATGAGTAAGAGAAAAGTTATGAGATTTATGGGTACTTAAAAAAAATGACGATGAATAAGATGGATAGTGAAAACCTGGTGAAATATGGTAGCCCTTGGTTTATATTTTGGAATGAACTAAGTGAAAGATAACAAGATTTATTAATACTATTAAAATAAATGAAAAGAAAGAAAATGCTCTCTAAATGTTACTATAGATATATATAGATATAAGAGAAATAAATTACAAAGACAACTATAGTTATTGAGAGGTATAAAGAGAAATAAAGATTACCAAATGCGAGTTGAATCAAGGAATGGACAATAAGATAGCAGCAAGAATCCCTGAGAACCAAATGTGTTTTGATGAAATTCTGGACTCTGGAAAGGCTTTGTAGTTCTTACAACAATTAGCCATGCACATGTATATATATAATTAATTAATTCTTAATTATTCAAACACGTGTGAATTTTTTATGTTTATCCGTTGTTATTCTAACTGTTTGACATTTGGATAGGCATCACGCAATAGACTCGCATGTCATCCATCCAATCATAAAGCACCAATTATCAGATCAGGTCAAGTCCACGCGTCTAATAATTAGAAGAATGCACATGGGAAGATTCCTCTTCTTGCAATACAAGTCACAACATTTCTTATCCATCTGACTTTGCATTCCTTAATCTGTACAGTACGTTGTCGGCCGAAGCGAAGATTGCCATTTGGACGGCGATTCCCCGAAATGGTTAAACTCCTCATCACCGACACGGAATGGATTAAATAATTTGACAAAGACACCGAAATTTCCCGCCAACTTTCTGTCTAGTACCTCTTCTTCTTTCCCTTTCTGTACTGAACTTCCTCATCATCACCATCTTTCTGCTAATCACAACCACCTTCCTTATCATCATCTCGACCTGCCTGATCATCACAACCACCTTCCTTCTCATCATCTCTATCTTTCTGTTCATCACAAGCACCTTCCTTATCATCACCACGATCTTCGTGAACATCTCGACCTTCCTGATCATCACGATCGGTGAACAACTTGACTACCGGTTCCCCTTGGCCATCAACAGTGCGTACAATCTCTAGCGTATCGCTCTTCTTCTTCTCCACAGTCATAGTCATGATTAAATAATTTTTATTCGGGGACTATTCTCACCAATAATGAAAGCTTAAGTTTTGTTGCCATCTATTATATTTAACAGCTCACGGAAACGGGCGTGACGGGTTATAAATCAATATGTATAAGTTATTTACCAAGAGGCTATATGAAACCTCACAAATTACAATCATTACTAAACGTTTGAATAATTCAATTTTCATTTAATAATACAAATAATTTCAAATTTAATTCTATATAACCAATAGAAATTTAATAATCTAATATTATATTTAATACAAAATTTATATAAAAAATTCATAACCTACATTATTCATTAATTTTTTTTTTTTTTTGTAAATCACTTGTTTCATTAAATTTTAATAAAAATTTAAGACCCTTAAAATATAAAATACAATTTAGTCCTTTTAGTTTTTCAAAGTAATTAAATAATTCTTTCTTTTTCAAGTTCTTATAAAAGTTGAGCTAAAAAATTTTAAGTTGAAATGCCTTTAACCTTAGTTTCTCTTGATAATTATGCCACTCCATCTAAATCAAGTCTTGGTTTGGTCTAATAGAGATATTAGACCTTAAAATTGGATCCACATTTCACCTTCACTTGAGAAAGGAAACCTATTAGATTCAAATATCTCTCACGTGCAATGGTGAAATGTGGATACAATTGATATTTTATAGATTATATTAAATTAATGGTAGGGTATTAAGTTTTATTAGTTTGGCCTTGTTATATCTTTATATAACTAAATTCATATAAGGATACAATTGATATTTTAAATTAGTTGGTCCATAAATTTTTGGTTTATATTATATTTAATTAAACAACTTTTGTTTGAAGTTGTTTGGCTGATTAAACAATGATGAGTCTTCGGAAGAAATTTTAGATTAAAAAAATTGGAAGTCATCGGTGTATATTGTAGTTCTTTGCGGTGCATGTATGATTGTTTGGTGGAGAAAAAGTCCATTAGATGTTTAGTTGAGTAAAAACAATCCATGTGTGTTTGGTTGATTATTCTCTTTATGGGATTTTTTTCTGTTGTTTTTTTCTAAATTTTATTTAATATATCTTTTATACGTGATTGTGATTATATGAGGACTGTGATTTCAAGTTGTGGTGTTGATGAATTACAAGTGCTTATGTGGGCAAATCAACTTAGAATTCAGATATGCCAGTCCACATCGGGGCACAGGAATTTCAGAGAGTTGACAATGGGGCACCATATTTTCCACATCGGGGAACCAAATCATGCTAGGGTGCACAACTTCAGGCATTAGGGCATGAGCGCTATACCTGGCAAAATAGGTTATATTTTTCCCGCCCTTAGGTTTGCCTATAAATACCCACATTCCTTTTCATGTAAAGAGAGACAAAAAAACGAGCAAGAAAAGGCAAAGGCTTTTCTAGAGAGAGAGAGAGAACTATTCTAGAGAGACAAAAAGGGCAGAGAGAAGAGAAGCAAGTGAATGTCCACTTTCGTAATCTTGTAAATTCTCTCTTATAATCCTCTGATTCTTCATAATGAATGGCTGGTATCAGCAACTGGATATAAGACCAATTTTGTCTGAACTAGTATAAATCTCGTGTTCTGCTGTTATATTTTATGCTACAGTAAGTTTTTTGGATTTCCTACTTCTTCTTTTAGAATTAATATTTCATGTTGGCTTGTGTTTGGTATGCTTTCGCATAACAAACTAGTATCAGAGCCAAGGTTATTGGTTGGTGCTCTCTGGAGTTCTTTGTTGCCAGAAACCTGTGAGCTCTGAAAGTGGTTATCTATCAGAATTGCTTCATCAAGTACCAAGTACGAGATCAGAAAGTTTGATGGAACCAATGACTTTGCCATTTAAAGGATGAAGATGCTTGCATTACTGGGAAATATGGGACTTGATGAAGCCTTGGAAGATGAAAGCAAAATGCCTGAAAGCTATAATGAAGAGAAAAAGAAAGACATTATGAAGAGGACCTATGACACTCTGGTTCTCAGTTTGAGTGATAAAGCACTAAGGGAGGTGTCAAAGGCTAAGTCTATAGTTAAGGTATAGTTGAAACTTCAAAGCCTTTGTATGACTAGAACTTGGTCCAGTCGATTATATTTGAAAGCAAAATTCTTTACGTATAAAATGGTAGAGGGAAAGGATTTACAAGAGAATATAGATGAGTTCAATAAATTGTATTTAGATTTAGAAAATATACATATTGAATATGATGATGAAGATAAAGCATTAGTGTTGTTTCATTCACTTCCGAAATCATATGAGATATTTGTGGGTCATTTGAAGCATGGTAAGGAATCATTGTCATTAGAGGATGTAATTGGTGCATTGAACTTAAAAGATCTTCAGAGAAGGATTGAACAAAGTGAACATGCAGAATAAGGTCTAAATGTTAGAGGAAGACCTAGGAAAAAATACTAAAAGGGAAAGGGAAGTTCTTGGTGGAAATCTAGATGAAAGAAAACTGTAAAGTGCTATCATTATCATAAAGAAAGGAATATAATAAAGAAGTTCTATCTCAAAAGGAAGAAAGGTAGCAAAGACCCTGAGAATGAGAAGGGTGATGCTGCTAAAGCTAAAGATAGCTATGATAGTACTGATGTATTGGTGATAGGTACAAAGAACTCGAAAAAGACATGGGTTCTTGACTCCAAATTCTCATTCCACATGACTTCATAAAAGGTCTAGTTTGACTTCTATGAGAAAATTATTAAGGGTCAAATGCTACTTGGGAATAACTAGGCATGTAGCGTTGTTGGAATAGGTACAGTTATAATCAAAACACATGATGGTTTTGAAAAGGTTTTGATAGGTGTGAGACACTTCTTGAGTTGAAGAGGAATCTTATCTCTTTTGGGATGCTTAATGCCATTGAGTGCTATTATAAAGGGAAAAATGGTACTTTAAAAGTCACCAAAAGACTCTTTAGTGTTTATGAAGGGTGTGAGAGAAAATGGTTTGTACATTCTTCAAGAAAACACCGTAACTACGGTTAGTCTCGAGGATTGATTCCTATCAAGAATTTCTATGGCATAAAAGGCTTGGACATGTAAATGAGAGAGGACTTCAATAGCTATAGTAGCAAGGGTTGTTATGTGGAAAGAAGATGAGGAAGTTAGAGTTTTATGAGCATTGTATTTTTAGGAAGGCTACAAGAGTTAAATTCTCTTCGTCTGGCTATACCACCAAGGAGACACTCAGTTATGTTCACTTTGATTTATGGGGTCCATCTATAGATGTAACATCAGGTAGAGGTAGATACTTTATGTCGATAATTGATGATTGTTCAAGGAATGTCTAGGTTTATATTTTGTAAGGATGAAGCATTTGAAAAATTCAAATATGGTTAAAGTTCAAACTGGGAATAAAGTCAGGAAGCTCAGAACTAATAATGACTTGGGATTCCTTAATGAAGAATTCAATCAATTTTGTAAGAATAAGGGATTCGTGGGACACAATACAGTACCAAGGACACCCTAGTAAAATGGGTTGACTAAGAGGATGAATATAACAATTCTTGAAAGGGTCAGATTTATGTTGCTAAGTGCCAATATGCCTAAGAAGTTCCAGGAGGAGGTAGTTAATACAGTATCATATCTAATCAATAGATGTCCATCTACAACAATTGACCTGAAGACATCGAAGAAGTATGGATAGGTTCTCCTCCACATTTGAAGGTATTTGATTGTGTGGCTTATAAATATATGAAACAAGGGAAGCTAGAGCCAAGACCAATGAAATGCATATTTATTGGCTACCCAAAAGAGGTAAAGGGGTATAAGTTGTGGTACCAAGACTCAAAAGCAATTGAAATATATCATAAGTATAGATGTTACATTTAGAGAATCAGAATTTTATTTAAAATGTGACAGTCTTGAACCTCAGCCTAGTTCAAAGCCAAACACTGAGGATGTTAAGGCTGAGGTGAAGCTCTTTGATTTTGAGAATTCTCAAGTGAAAGTGGAACATGAAGCTAATGAGTAGGTTGAATCGAAACAAGCTCATGAAGAACCTGAAAACTCGAACAACTATCAACTAGTAAAAGATAAAGTGAGAAGAAGAACAATAGCGTCGGTCAAGTATGGTTATACTGACCTAATATCCTTTGTATTTTTTGTATCTAAGAAGATTGACGATAGCAAACCTAGAAGCTATAAGGAGGCAATGTGTGAAAAGGATAGGAAATTCTAGGTAGAAGCAATGAAGGAAGAGATGAATTCCTTGGTAAAGAATCAAACCTGGAAACATATTGTTAATTCCACTAAACAGAAGTTAATATGTTGTAAATAGATTTTCAAAAGAAATGAGAGTTCTATTGGAGATAAGAAGCCTAGATATATGGCTAGGTCGATAGTGAAAGGATTTTCCTAGAGGGAGGTAATAAATTTCAATGAAATTTATTCATCGGTTATCAAGCATACGTTAATTAGAATTCTACTTGCCCTAGTTACTCAATTTAACATGGAGTTGGAACAAATGGATGTCAAAACTATGTTTCTTCATGGTAATCTTGAAGAGTGAATTACGTCGGAAGGTTTTATTGAGTTAGGGAGTGAAGGCAAAGTATGTTTGTTGAAGAAATCATGATATGGCCTGATATAATCTCCAAGGTAATGGTATTTGAGGTTTGATGAATTTATACTAAATAACTAGAAACAAATATGATAGTTGTGTGCACGTAAAATGGTTTAAACCTGGAGAAGGATTATTTATGTTGTTTTGTGTAGATGACATGTTGATTGCATTAAAGAATGTAGTAGAAATTGAAAGACTAAAACTATAACTAAGTATGGAATTGGAAATAAAGGATTTGGGGAGTGCAAGAAAGATTTTAGGTATGCAAATCAGTAGGAACAGAGATAGATATCAATTATTTCTGTCCAAACGTGATTACGCTCAGAAGGTACTTCACAGGTTCAAGATGGGAGAAGCAAATAAGGTACAATAGACTCATTTGGCTACTTATTTTAAGCTATCTTTTTCATTATGTCCAACCACTGAAATGGAGAAAGAAGAGATACTAAAAATTCCTTATACAAGTGTTGTGGGTAGTCTTATGTACTCTATAGTTTGTACACCACCAGATTTGGCTTACACAACAAGCTTGGTGAGTAGGTTTATAGCAAATCCAAGGAAAGGTATTTGGGAAGCCATAAAATAGGTTTTTCGATACCTTAGGGGCAAATCGGATTATGGATTACTCTATAAAAGAAGTGATATGGATGATGATCAGCTCATGGGTTATGTGGATTCGGATTATGCCAGAAATCTTAATAAGAGAAGATCGTTAGCAGGATATATATTCACATTGTTTGGTAGCACTGTAAGTTGGAAAGTAAATTTGCAATCAATTATGGCTCTTTCAACAATTGAAGCTAAATATATTGTTGCAACGAAGGCTGTCAAAAGAACAATTTTATTACAAGAACTTGTTAGGGAGCTAGATGTAGAACAAGACCAAGTGAAGATGTTCTGTAATAACCAAAGCTCCATATATTTGACAAAGAATCAAATGCATCATGAAAGAACAAACACATTGTGTCAAGCTTCATTTCATCAGAGATATTGTTGCTAAGGTAGAATGTCGGTTGTTAAGATTCATAACGACAAGAATCTCGCTAACATAGTTGCTAAGCCCATGACTAGTATCAAGTTCAAGACATATTTGGATTTGATAAAAGTGAGGGTTGAACCTTGATGGTTAGAATTAAGATGGAGCTGGAAGGTCATGTATAAAGAATACTTTCTCAAGCTTGATTTAAGATGGAGAATTATGGGTAAATCAACTTGGAATACAAATCTGTCAGTCCACACTGAGGTATGGAAGAAGTCTACACCAAGGCACCAAATCGACAGAGAGTTGGCGTCGGGGCACAAGAATTCCAGAGAGTTGACATCGAGGTGCGTAATGGTTCTATGCCGGTGTATAGATGTTCCAGAGCATTGGTGGTGGGGCATAATATTTTCCAAGCTGGGGCGTTGAATCTAACTGGGGTGAACAACTTCAAACGCTGGGGCCCTAGCATGAGCCCTTGCAAAATAGGCTATATTTTTGCCTACCCTTAGGTTTGCCTATAAATAGCCATGTTCTTTTTGATGTAAAGAGAGATAGAAAAATGAGAGAGAAACGAAAAAGAGAAAAGGTAGAGGCTTTTCTAAAGAGAGAGAGAAAGGACAGAGAGAAGAAAAGCAAGTGAGTGTCCACTTCTGTAATCTTATATATTCTCTCCTGTAATACTCTGATTCTTTATAGTGAACGACTGGTATCAATAACTAGATGTAGGACCAATTTTGACCGAACCAGTATAAATCTCATGTCTCCTGCTTTCCACTGTTTTATTGCATGCTGCAGTAAGTTTTCTAGGTTTCCCGTTTCTGGTTCTGAAATTATGGTTTTGTGTTTGCTTGTGTTTGGTGTGCTTTCATATAACAATTTAGAAGTGTTTTTTTGAGTTGAAGTTGTTTGATGTAGGTATGATTATGTTACGGTTTCGGTTTTGTCGTTTGATTCTTTGATTGCACTAAGTGGTTGCTGGTGAAAATTTTCTTGTTTATCTGAGTATGTTTCCTATTTTATGTAACCTTAAGTTATCAGATGAATTTGTTTTTCATTAGGACGAAATTTGGAGATAAGAGATGAGTTATGAGATGAATTTTTTTTCCATCTGTTTCAAGTCTCAACTCACAATCTCCTCCTACCTCACTCATGGCTCATACACAGGAACTACGTTTTAAGATATTTTCTTCCAAAACTTTATGTTCTCTAATAACTATTATTTTTTTTAGTTAGAGCAAATACATTGCACATATATATTAGTTTATTAGATACTTAGAAGTAAAAGTAGATAGTTTACAATTAAGAAATATTTTTAGTAAAATGTTATTATGTTTATTTTAATTTAGAATTTAAAAATTTGCTTTATTATTATTTAGAATTTTATTATGCTTATTTTGTCTTGGGTATTGTTATATAATTTTGATTTTTTTAATTGGAAATCCAAGTCAAATCTAACAATAGATTTTTTTTATTTGAATTCTTATATAGTTTACATGTAACAAATTGTAATTTCGATTATCAATATCAATTAAATTACCAGAAAAAAATCTTTTATTTAAAATTAAGTTTGAGTTTTAGGATTTGTGGGCATGAAAAGCTTAAATTTTAAATCCATTTGATAATGTTGTTTTAGGATTTTATAGTTTTAAAGCTTATGTGTTAAACTTTAAATTTGAGTTATATGCTTTTATGATTTGTTTGTTGGATATTTGGATTGAAAGATTATATGTTAAACTTTGAGTTACAAACTTTGTATATTTAAAAAAAAAAATTAAAAACATGTTTGGGAATAAAAAAGTTCTTAAAATCAATTATTTGTCATAATGGGCCAAGGTCCACACCAAATTGAATCGAACCATACCAACCGAAATCTGCAGCTTGAGTTGGTGTGACCAATGTAGTTCAGTGCGGTTTGAAATCGAACAATGGTTGGTTCAGTCTGGTTTGGGCTCAAACTGAACCAATCAGTTCGGTTCCTGCTACATCTTAGAAAGTGTTACCCAAGTGTAGGTAGTCTTAATTATAGTCCTCAGTGAGTCCAAGTATCGTATCC
>JANLJB010029778.1:0-17410 GCA_026212285.1 Bursera cuneata
AATTAATAGCACTTAAAGTGTAAAAATGATATTTAAACTCATAATAAATGTACACTTTTAAGTGCTTATCAATAACCATGAAAAACAATAA
Source organism: Bursera cuneata (assembly GCA_026212285.1). Classification (NCBI taxonomy): domain Eukaryota; kingdom Viridiplantae; phylum Streptophyta; class Magnoliopsida; order Sapindales; family Burseraceae; genus Bursera; species Bursera cuneata. The sequence goes on from JANLJB010029778.1 coordinate 92, forward strand.
GATAAGTTCTCTCATAGAGCTCATCAGTGCATGTATCTTGGGTATCCTTATGGAAAAAGAGGCAGGTTTACGATTTGGAAAAACAAAAATTATTTGTGTCAAGAGATGTAATTTTCTATGAGTAGGTTTTTCCTTATAAATCTAGTAGTTCATCCCACAATTTGACCATACCATCTTCTACACCTATCAACCAAATTACACCCATTTCACTTTACAATTACCAGACTCTTGAACAACAACTAAAACCAACTGAAAATGCTATCAGGTCTGAATTTTCAGCTCCACTAGTCGTGCCTATATCTTCTTACCCAATAAGCAATATATCTGACATTCCCATGTCAAGCCCATAACATACTTCACCTCATGTCTCTCTTGATTCAACTATTGCAGGGACAATTTCACCTATAGAACATTTATCCTCTTTATTACAGCGATCCCAAAGAGCCAGACGCATGTCCACAAAGTTTTCTTGTTTTGACTATGAACTATTGCCCTCTTTGGTGCCATCTCAAGACTCTCCTCCATCAGCGAACTCTGGTAAGGTCTATTCTCTTTCAAACAATTTATGTTATTCAAATTTTACTAATACCCATAAAGCTTTTTTAGCCTCTATTACTTCCTTGGACGAACCTAAATATTTCTACCAGGCTGTCAAGGATCCCTGATGGAAACATGCAATGGAGAAAGAAATCTGTGCATTGGAGGAGCATTAAACATGGAGTTTGGAACATTTACCCCCTGGTAAGCAAGCAATTCATTCCAAATGGGTATACAAGATCAAATACAAATCTGATGGCACTGTTGACCGTTTTAAAGTACGACTTATCGCTAAGGGTTTTACATAGGTAGAAGGGCTAGACTATCATGACACATTTGCTCCAGTTATAAAAATCACTACTCTATGTTGTTTATTGTTAGTTGCTGTTATACGCCATTGGAAACTTTATCAGTTAGATGTTGACAACGCCTTCTTACATGGGGATCTCCAAGAAGAAGTATACATGAATGTGCTAGATGGTTTTCGTAAACCAGGTAATAATCGTGTTTGCAGACTAAGAAAGTCGCTCTATGGACTTAAATAAGCATCTAGATATTGGTTTCAAAAACTTTCAAGTTCTATACAACAACTTGGTTTCAAGTAATCAGTTGCAGACAATTCCTTATTCACCTATGTGCAGGGGACTCATTTTATAGCTTTGCTCGTTTATGTAGATGATATAGTCATCATTGGGAATGATCCGATTACAATATGTCAAGTCAAGCATCATCTCGATTCAATTTTTCGCATTAAAGACTTGGGTAATCTAAAGTACTTTCTTGGTATTGAAGTAGCTTGTAGTAAAGAGGGTATAGTGCTCAGTCAACGTAAATATGCTCTTGATCTTCTTGAAGAGACATCGCTTCTAGATGCGAGACTTGTTGATTTTCCTATGGAGTCGCGTCATAATTTAGCTGTAGAGGTAGGTGACCCAGTTTCAGACGCAAGCCAATATGTCGTCTCATTGGTAGATTGCTTTCCTTGACAATCACTAGGCCCGATATCACTTATCCAGTACTAGTTCTAAGCCAATTTATGTAAGATCCTCGAGTTCCTCATTTGAATGCAGCGTATAGAATTCTTCATTTACCTTAAGACAGCCCTTGGTCAAGGTATTTTTCTTTCTTCCACTAGTGGGTTACATTTGACTACATATTGTGATTCAGATTGAGCAAGTTGCCCCACCACCAGGCATTCTACTACTGGTTATATAGTTTTTCTGGGGTACAGTCCAATTTCTTGGAAAATTAAGAAGTAGAATACAGTCTCTCGTTCTTCAGCTGAAGCAAAATACACTAATGCCACTAGTGAATTGCTATGGCTACGTGCCTTCTTGATTTGAAGGTTTCATTGTCATTTCCCATGTCACTTATATGTGATAATCAAGCAGCTTTACACATAGCAACCAATCCTGTTTTTCACGAGCGCACAAAACACATTGAAATTGATTGTCATTTTATTAGAGATCGGTTACTTAACAATGAATTGTGTACATCTCATGTTTGTTCGAGTGATCAAGTTGGTGACCTTTTCACTAAAGTGCTTGGGATAATTTCATCATCTGCTAGGCAAGTTAGGCATTCGTGATCTACATGCTCCAACTTGAGGGGGAATGTTGGAATTTCCTTGTATACAGCTATATAATATCTTCTATACTTGTCCTATTTTCATTATAGGAAATAATATTTGTTTAGGAAGTATAATATTTATTTACTAATTTCCAGGCATGATTCTTGCCTTGTGATTTGCTTTGTACTCTGTATATATTTTGAGGCTTACATATGAATGAAAATACGTTGGATGTTCTTCCCAACTCAATCTTTCCTATAATTAGTCAACTTTTATCTTAGAAACTTCAATAAGACTAATTACTTGTTTCCTTTTCTTTTTCATCTTTTAAAGCAATGCATTCAATTTAATAGAAGGCATGATAGAGGCTCAGTGCCATGGCTCCAAAGAAGCATAATTGGGGTATCAGACAGGCAAAACCTTAGCATCGTAGTGCCCAAAAGCCACCGTTGCGGTGCCAGCTTACTATTTCAGAAAAAAAAAAAAAATGCACCTCCTAATTCAAGCAAAAGCAAGGGTCAATTCTTGATTACCAAAAGTGATATATTTTCAGGTGGCATTTAAAGCCAATTGGAGTGAATTTATAACACCTCAAAATACCATTTCGAGATTAATGTTCATCCCTCTAAAATACCCTAATTTCAACATTAAATTATCACAAATAACACATATTCAACTAAACTAAAACCTCCTTCAACATGAATAACACTTACAACTCCACATCAACTAAAATAACAACAACATGCTCCTTCAAGATATTACACACATACAACAACATTCAACTTGAAAAGGAAAAGGAAATATAAAACTTACTAGATATGGTTGCCAATTTGATTAAAGCATAAAGGATTGAAATCCACCAACTTGAATTAGATCCACCACCAAATTCCTTGACTTGGAAAATGGATAAAGGAGATAGGTTGAGAGAACACTCTCCACACACAAAGTGTTTAAATTTTCTTCATTCATCAAAGTCTTAATATTACAAGAGGAAATGACCTTTAATATAGAGAGGCCTTACATAAAAGATGGAAGGACAAAAATGTCCCTCAATTAACTCTTAGAAGCAAAACAAAATAAAGGATAAAATTTGAATTCAAAAGATTTGCGTCGTGGCGGTAGACAATTTGTGCCACAACGGTTAGTTTCTGACTTGTGAAGCGCCGAGGCAAAAAACAAGGAATCTAAAATTTCAAGTGAGGCAAAGACTTAGCACTGCAGCGTTGAATGGGTTGCGCCGCGGTGGTGAGTCTCTGACTTGTGACTGAAATTAACACAAAAATACATGAAGTTTTACAAGTCTTGACACTTTACAAATACAACCTAAATATAAAAATACGAGACAAATACAAATGAAAAGATTATAACCTAAAATATCTAAATACAATTGAAAATACAACAAATTATAACAAAATAAATACAAAGAAAATGTCATTTAGGAGGCCATGCAATCCAATTAGTTAACATATAAGTGGATTTCATTGCATCCCAATGATGAAATTAAGCTTCATTATCGATTTAGACTTGTTTGGGTTGAATTTGGATTTGGAGCTTGATGAGACTAAAATTGAAGGTGGCCAAAATATATCAAAAAATTCTAACAAAGTATAAAGGCCACCTTACCATAAATCATGCCATTTTTTTCTAAACAATGAGGTGTCCTAACACTTGGAACAATAGGAATCAATGTGATGTCATGCATTCTAGAAGGATGAGGTGTCTCGCCACTTGGACCGATGGGAGCCAACCAAGGAGCCTATAAATTACAAGCTTTTTCATTGTTTTAGAGAGATTTTTTCTTATTCCATTTTGTTTGTTGCTTTGTAGGTTATTTTCTTAGCTTAGATTTAAATTCTTGCACTTGTCTTTTAATTCCTTTTAATTCAAGCCCTCGTCTTTCAATTCAAACATTTATTTTCATTTAAACTTTTGTAATTTTCTTTTTAATTCAAGTTCTATTTAATGAATTCTTTTACTCTTGAAGTCATTTCAATACCCATGGTGATGGATTCCAACCCAAGATCATGTGATTAAGCTTGAAGTAAGATGATTTGAAGCAAGAAATACTTACAATCTCCTTAGCAAAAATGTTGAGCTTTATGACCTTAAATGGCCTTCAAATACCTACACACAATTAACAACTAATGGTTAGGTACTCGTAACACCTTTGGATTGAAGTAAATCTTGCTAGAGAACACTTGAAATTGAAGCAAAATCAAGCAAGGAGAGAGAGCAAAGAATTTGGCAATGGCTTGTGCAAGAAGTGAGAGAAAAGTGTTTTATTCAATGTAATATACACTAACATCCTACTTAGGTCTAAGTGCTTTACATGCAAAGAAATCTAGTTAATCCAATTAATTAATTTCTTAATTAAGATTTATAATGGCCAAGTATTAAGTCAAACCATTCTTAGCTAAGTAAATCATATGGCATATTCCATGTGCAAATTCAACTAACTCCAATTAGTTTTATTCTTCTCTCTTTAGTCCTTGGGCTTAATGAGTTTGGACTTAAGTAATTGGATCCAAGTCCAATTGCTTATTTAATGGATCTAACCCATTTTATATGTCAAAACCCAAAACTATTTAGTGATTCAATCCAGTAAATTGGCTCATTACGCTTTTAAGCCCATTTATAGAAAAAATACTATTCATAAATTACTATTCATCCTTGATGAATAACGCTCTTGTAATTCTCGTATCAGTCCATCATCTATGTAATTTAATCCTATATCAAATGTCACATACGTGGTTTAGGGTTGAAATATGTCTCCTCTAATAATGATGAATAATTCAGATTCTTATTTTACGTACGATTCTCATTACGAGCTGTGACTGAGAACAATCTTCATCATGCTCTTGCATACCAGCTGGGCAATGACTAATCACCATTAAATCCAGTATGCATCATCTCCATATACCTGGAGTTACATGTCTCATCTTGACGTTACACCTACTCTTAAATAAATAGTTTACAACACACCCAACAACCAGTGTATGTGAAACCCTTCAAGATTCTAGACAACAAACGTCAAAGTATACCGATTACCAAATGAGATGGTCATGTAAGTCTCAGGTCTAAGGAACACTTACACCTACCTTGAATGGACCTCCCATAGCATTTAGGTAATATACCAATTGGATTCCATACGGGTCGTATCCAATGAATCTGTTCTTATCTCAAAATAGCTAACAATGTTCCCCTACATACTTGCATAAGTATCCAATACTTAGATACGTGAGAATCATACTGTTATATTTTTATAACCAGTACAAGTGTAATACTAGTCTATCCATACTGCGGATTTCATATCTCGGTAGTACTTCGATCGAGGATGATTTAATGATGTTATATTATTTGACATGATTTTTATCTCACATCTAAATCATTCATATATATATCATAAGGACTTTTATCATATCATGCATAAACGTAATCCAATCACATGAAATGATAAAAGAACATATAATTTCTTTTATTACATAAATCAAAATGTATAATATACAAAGTATATTTTTCAATGTGATGCTTTGGGGCATAGATAGTCTAATACATGAATCTTCAAAGTTAATTCTATTGCCTAGACTTGAGTGAAAGCTTGAATAGAGAATGGTTTTTCTTATCAATGTTTGGATTTATATTTTATTTCTTCTTCCTTCTATTTTCACCAAAAATTTAAAGTTAAGAATTCTTCTAGTAAGGTTCATTAGCTTGCTTTATAAATACCTAGTTTAATCAAAGAGAGTATGAAATATTTTGATTCAAAGATCATAAGGATAAATTATTCAAATGTTTTGCTTTTAGTAGCACTACAACTTGGTCTTTCATTAACACATTGAAAGTAATTAAGATCCATGAAAGTTGGATCTCAAAGTTTGAGTGTTTCTTTAATTTTTTTTAATTGTATTTTTAATTTTTGTAATTTTAATTGTTGTAATTTAATTTCTGCACTTTAATTTTGCATTTTAATTTTTTGTTAGTTAATTTATGTGCATGCTTTAATTTTTTGTTATTTAATTTATGCACTTTAATTTTCTGTTATTCAATTTCTGCACTTTAGTTTTCTATTATTTAATTTCTATCATTTAGTTTTAGTTCTTTAATTTCCATATACTTTATTTGTTATCTTGTTAATCTCATGCTTATCTCCATTTCTTTTCCATTCTTAACTTGAATATATCATTATTATCAAATCAATCCTTGAGGAAAAAATGACCTAGGGCTTACCCTCAAATTATAGTTTGGCCCTCTTATACCTGGGAGTAAGACATAAAAAAGTCGAGTTACAAGTGACAATGATAAAAAAGGTAGGTTGAAAAGCTTGAAGTACAATTCAAAGAAGACCTAAATCATCTCAATAAACATGCGTTGTCAAGGATTTCGCCTCAAGAGATAATCAAATAGGTTATAGAGTTTAATGAAGTAACAAAAGATCATAATCAAGATAGTCTTTTATAAAGCTTTATACACCAAAAAGAATATGACTTTGTGCACAAAAATTTCTAAAGGATTTCAAAGTCAAATAAAGATTCACGTAAGAAATTTCATCCAAATCATGATAAAATTCAAATTTTCAGTAATATGTCAATCTTTATTTCTCTTAACTCCCTTGATCATTAATTTGAAACCAATCTTAAATATAAATCTAAAACATAAATTCCTAGAAAAAAAAAAAAAAAAAGCAAACAAAAAATTAAAAAAAATTAAAGCAAACAAAAAAAAATCNAAACATTAAAAAAAATTAAAGCAAACAAAAAAAAATCGACTGCAACTTCAATCCCCCTAACTTAAAGTGCACATCGTACTTAATGTAAAAAAATAATTAAAAAAAAAAATAAAAAGGAAGAGAAGAATAAAACTCCCTAGTTGGTTGTGTGTTGCCTTCCAATAAATGCTTGGTTTAGTGTCATTAGCCTGATTTGTTGGGCATACTAGGGAGAATTGGTGTGGCCTCTAAGATTTGGCATTGTTAGAGAAAAGAGTTCACCCTTCTTTCTTTCACTCAATTCTCTTGCCAACTACCCTAGTTGGGTCTCAAGTTTCTGAATGGCTTGATTGTTCTGGTTAGTTGTTGCAAGAGTTGAAACATCATTTTTTCACAGTCAAGCATTCGTTGTTTTGGAAGTTGTGAAGGTGTGAATTGCTTCTTGGTGGGTAATCACCATCTTTTTGTTGGAAAGCTAGATTTCCCTCTTCAATTGTTTAGTCTATTGAACCATAACAAACTTTTTCAAGAACTTAGTGGTCAATTGCTCCCATGTTTGGGTTGAACCTGGTTCCATAAAATTATACCAAAGTTTGGCACTAGATTTTAAATAAAAAAGGATAAGAATCAACCAAATTTGTTCGACAACTAGGCCTTGGACACTTGGAGTTCTATGTAGAGTATAGAAATCTTGTAGATGTAGATGCGGTTCTTCATTGGCACACCCATTAAAGTGAGGGACCATAGTCAGCAACTGTGATGATAGTTCCATATTCCCTTAAATAGCTGGATGGACTGCAATTCCAGAGAGTTGTTCAATATTGCATAGTGTGAACTTATCTTGCATTGGTACTTGTGATTTTGGCATTACAATTTTAGCTTTGGTAGTTGGTGCATCTTGTTGGTCTTAAGTAACTAGAACACTTATCTTTAGATGTCTCAAGTTGTGAAGTGTTTTCTCAATCTTAGGATCCACAAACAAGAAATTTGGCTATAAAAAAGCCTCCCTTGCATACACAGTTCACTGTGATTGAGTACCTAAATAGTTAAAGAACACAAAAAAATAAATAAATAAATAAATAAAACAAGTTTAACTGAATAGTAATCTAAAGAAACTAGTTCCAGACAATGGCATCAAAAATGTTGTTGTGCAATTTAGTGTTGCTAAATTAATTAACTAACTAAACACAATTAATAATAAAACCTAGCTTGCACGTACAAGAATCGTAATAATAGTACACCGGTAAATATAAGGTTGATTCACAAAGAGTAGCTTATTAAATTACTAATAGTTCAAAAAAAATTAATAAAAAATAACAAAAGTTTGAATTGATTGTTTTATGTCTGAAAATACTAAAACAAATAAAGCAAGAAAATAGAAAAATTGAATCAATGGAAGAATAATGTCAAGGCAATGATATCCACAGTAATCACTATTCCTACCATTAATTTGTGCAATGGATATTACTTGAACCTAAATATCTAAGTTTACCAACAATCTTAAACGTCTCAACACTATTCCTACCTTGAACCTCTCTACACTCTTGAATTCCCCAAACAATGGATTAGTACATGGTCCATTCTGTAACTCTTTTCATTAACTATGAATCTAGCATGGTATCTACTAGGTTGCTCATTGAGAATGCATATTTACTAGGAATTCAGTAAACACATAGCTCATAAAACATGGTGATATATTTTCGGCATCACCATCACCATCACCAACAAGTGCACCGAATGCTCTAACGTTTCGCTCCACCCATGGTTCGGTCCATGCATGCCAATCGAACCATACGGACATCACCATCAACCCAACCCTTGGAAGACCATTAATTGGATGCGACTTAATTCAATTTAATCCCGCATAAATTGAATTAAGTAGCCTCCTTATTGATGGATTTATATTTCTTTATGTTTGTATTTATTTATGTAATTTTATATAATTTTTGGGATGTTGTAAAAACTTTTAAAATTTCTTGTTTTAGGCTTGTTTTCGGACACAAATCAGTAACTCAGCGTCGCGGCATAAAACAGATGACGCCGCAGTGGTAAGTCTCTGACTTCCCAAAATTTTGCATGTTTCTTTTCTGCCCCAACGCTGTAGTTGATCAATGCGGTGCCCCTTCGCAGCCACAGTAAGCTACCAAGTCAGTAACTCAACGCTACGACATCCCCAAGCTTCTGTCGCAGCAAAAACTGTCTGAGATTCCGCATTTTACCCTTATATTTTTCAGCTTGTAAGGGATGATTCAGGGGTATTTTTATCTTTCTGTGTCATTACAAGGCTTGCTTTGTTTATTAGCCTTTCTTCTTGTAATAGAACACAATTTTGATGAATTAGAATACAAGTGTTTGAAACACATTGAGGGAAGTTCTCTCAACTAATCCTTTAACCAATTCTTGCCAAAATTGGTGGTGGAGTCTTGATCCAAGTTGGTGGCTTTTGCCTTTATGCTTGTGATCCCTTGGCTATTCTATCCTTGTAAGTTACTTCTCTTTATCTATTGAATCATTGTTATAGCACTTGAGGTTGTGTTGAGAAAAGCTTGTGTTGGTTGATTCTTGTTGGTTGTTCACTTCCATTTTTATTTGCCATGTTAGTATATTGTTGTGGGGATTGTTATGCTTGATTTGGTGTTAACTTTGAAGCCATTTAGAGGGGTAGAATAGGCATCCCAAAATTGTTCTTAGTGTTGTTCATTTTCACTCCATTTTGATGTCAAATACAACCCAAAATATAACACACGGTGTCTATCCTAGTCATCTATGTTGATAAACCCAAAAAACTACAAGGAGTTTTCTCGTTACTTGTCATGAATGCAAGACTCGATCATCTAAATTCATTCATATAACAAGGTCATAAATAAAGACTAACTATGGTGATCAAGGACAAAAAATCCAAGCATAAAGTATCATTCATTCAGAGGTATATCAATAGAAATTCCACAATTCAATCAAAAACAAAACACAAATTCAACTCTAACTTTCTCTTTAACTCCAAGTTGTCTTCTAGATGTCCATTCAAGAGAAAATCTTGTAGATCCCATGTGAAATAGGAAAACTCAAAATTAAAGATTCTGAGAAATCAAGCCAGCGCTTCGGCCTTGCTTTTTGAACATCATCACCTTGAACTTTGGGTTATGTACACGACGGCTATGCTTATGTGGCACTGCGACAACAGATTTCTGCTTCGTTCCACATTCCTTCAAAAAAATCACAACTTTTGAGCTCTAAGAAAAACAAGAAAAAGGATTGTGTTATCGTTGTGACAAGAAATTTACCATTGGGCATTAAACGAACAAAAGGAATTACAAGTCTTCATGGTGCATGATGAAGAGGATGAGATAAATGAAATTGAGGAGAATTTGGTTGTTCCAAATACTGTTGAAGGAGTGAAACTTTTCTTAAACTCAGTTATGGGATTAACTTCCCCTAGGACCATGAAGTTGAGGGGTCAATTGATAGAGGAGGAGGTCATTGTTCTAATTGAATTGTAACAACCCAGATTTTCGGAAACAGTGATTCAAGGGTGTTAGTGAAAGATTTTAAAGTTAGAAATCATAATGTGACGTAATTATAACGTATACGGGATAACACGGATGTGATGATATCGTGTATATAAGTATTTAGAGGTTTTCGGGAGTTTTCAGAAAAGTGGACTAAAAAAATTTTACATGGGTTCGTGGGTTTTTCATCTTTAGTGCCCAATCGTGATATTTTGAGGGTCACGTTGATGGAAAATGGATGAGGGCGAGTCGGCGATGAGATGCCAAGACTTTGGGGTCGAGATTCACAACAGTTGAAGGTTTAAAAAATTATAGAAAGACCCCCAGAGCCAAAGTCTATATAAACTGCATAAGAGGCCAGATTATTCAAAAAACTACAGAAACACCCCTATTCACCGGAGAAGGTGCGCTCACTACCGTCTCCAACGACACTTCGTATTCCCAATGAGTTAGCCGCATGGACGATGGTGATGGAACCGTCTCGACCGGCTGATCATTGTGGTGGTGGTCGTTTCCCCATCTGGTGTTGGAAACACCGTAGATCAAGCCAAATATGTTCACTTGCGTCAACTATTGTCAGTCGATTTCGGCATTGCCAACCCCAGACACCAGTGGCGAACGTTTCATCTCGGTAAGCTGGTTTCGACGGTGGCCTCGGATTGTCGATCCGGTGTGTGGATCACTGACAACAAGGCCCGACAGCCTATGCCTTGTCGTTTGTCGATCTGCCCTTTTAACCGTCGGTTGCGGTCGGTGTTGGTCGGAGCAAACTCCATTCGTCGAGACGATCACAGTGGTGTCCTCTGTTTCCCATTCCCAACCATCGATCGTCTTCTCCGATGACAAACTGTGAAACACGGTTGAGTTGGCAAATATCAGTCGGCCCCCTCACCTTGCTGACTTGGCAGTTGCACCCCCATGCACACCCCCCACTGTTTTGGATGTTAGCAGTTTACCCCCCTACCACATGTGACGACGTAAGGATCCCCAAGGGTTTTCAGGTTAGTAATCTCGCCCTCGCTTGGTTATTTTAAGTATAGTTTATAGATTTACGGTAACGCCCCCGATGTGTAAAATATCGTTTTAACGTCCGGTTATCGTTTTATATGGTTTTGATCCCGTGACTTTGAGGACTTATCCAGGACCATCAGGACACATGGATTGGAGATACGAATGAGGAAAAAGAGAAAATGAGTCCGAGAGCTACGGTTCGGATAACGAGGTAGGGGTTCTAACTATGCATTTCTATAATGTTTTAAATGCATGTGATTTAAATAATATTGTGGCTTAGGAAATAGAGATTGTGTTTGGTGAATAGGACGTTAGATATATTAATGGATTGGGACATTATGGACCTGTGTATAGGATTTACAGAAGTACACGGTTAGTTGAGAAACCGGACGGAACGTGTAAGATTGTGAGATCAGAATAGACCCGATATGGATATGGGTTACGAGTACCACGTCTGATGGTACATGAGGATACAATTAGAGTACGGGTATTACACTAGTGACGGTACGGCAGGGATGGACATTACGCGGGCTACGCACACGTAACTGTGAATGACAAAACGAGTGAGGTACGGCGTACAGATTTACATACGAGATGAGAAGTATGGGACATGGGTATACGATACTCGTGCGTTACGGGATAGTGGAGACACGAGGGGTGTCTGAGAACGTGTCCGTAAGTAATGAGACTTATGGGACACGGGTGATACGCGAACATACGTGGTGAAACAATAGGATACGTGAGCCACGTATGTGAAGAGATGGATGAGATATGAGTGTACTGATAATATGAGTAGACCCTAGATTACCTTAGTTGAGTGTACTGGTAATCCGAGAAGTGAGGTTTTACAGTGTATCTGGGATTACTGTGTTGTTGTGAGCTGAATCCCATTGTGATAGGGAGTGCCACGCTATTGGTGAGCTGGATCCCTGTGTGTTAGGGATTACGATGCTGTTATGAGCTGGATCCTAGTGTATCAGGGATTGCTGTGCTGTTGTGAGCTGAATCCCATTGTGATAGGGAGTGCCACACATTGGTGAGCTGGATCCCTGTGTGTTAGGGATTGTGATGCTGTTGTGAGCTGAATCTCATTGTGATAGGGAGTGCCAAGCTAGTAGTGAGCTGGATCCCTAAGTTATTGTGTGGAGTATCCGGTGTGAGTGTGGAACTCATATGGATGTGTCACACGTACGACGACTGTTACGATTAAGAGCTAAAAACGTATGATAGTGAGGTTAGTATGCACGTGAGGTAGTGTATATCTTGTGATGGAAATCCCGAGCACGAGAGAGAGAGAGAGAGAGATAAGGCTTGTGTGTATTGTGAATGTTTGTTTGGGTGCATGCATGTATGTAAAATATTACGGAACTGTTAGAGTTAGAAATTCCTAATGGGCTGTGTTGCTCATCCCTTCCTCCACAGGTACCCGAGGTCAGGAGTCTAGGGGAGATGATCTGGAGTTCACGTAGAGGATCTCAGACAGTCATGGGTATGTTTGGATAGTCAGAGTGAGTCGTCTTTCTATGTACTTATTAAAGAAAAATTTTGTAACCCGTATTTTCAGTATAAATGTTTTATTGAAAGTATTTTTATCGGTTTTATTTACTTTCTCTTTATTTATTTACATAGTCACCCCTGGGGTTCCTGTATAAGGGATTTTGGGTCGTGAGAAATGGTATCAGAGTACGGGCTCTACATTGTGGACCTAGGGTATAGATAGGGTGGTTAGGAAAGAGAGTAGAGTCTTGTGTCCAGCAGGAATGTGTTGTCACTAACAGTTCATTGCATGCATGGATGGTGTACACGTGTAGTATACATGTGATAAGAGGTGTCAGACTCATGATGTATTGTCCGAGAGTAATAAGATGATTGAGACGTACGTACGAGAAGTCCTACGGGATATTGGTAATGAGATAGATGATATAAGTACGGATGGTACGGCTAGACCTCAGATTGGCCTAGTCGATACATAGAGATCTGGAAGGACTTGTCGGTGACGTATAACTGACCGACTGATATGCGGTAGTTCAGAGGTGTGTGGACTGACCGGCTGGTATGCGGTAGTCCAATGATGAATTGAGAGGGATCTATGAGGCTGCTGTGATACGGGATAGATCGATTATAGTGTCAGGCCTTAGATGGGCCCGTGATGATTCGGGACCTGAGGGGAGTCACTAGTGACATATATGTACTGTGACAGGCCTTAGTTGTGCCTGTGGACCTAGGGGGAAGCACTTGTGACAGACGTGTATAGTGTTAGGCCCTAATTTTGCCTATGTATGTTAAGAGACCTAAGGGGAAGCACTTGTGACAAACATGTATAATGCTAGGCCTTAGCTGTGCCCATGGACCTAAGGGGATTCACTGTGATAGATGTATACGGTGTCAAGCCTTAGTGTGCTAGTATGTGATTATGAGGGACCTAAGGGGATTCATTGTGATAGATGTATACGGTGTCAGGCCTTAGTGTGCTAGTATATGATTATTAGGGACCTAAGGGGATTCATTGGTAACAGGTAGTTACAGTGTCAGGCCTTAGATATGCCCATGTGTATGTCTCTACTAGTGGGTGAGACGAGATGGTGAATTTAGATTAGAGATTAAGATGCTTAGATGTGGGATGAGTACGGTTTCACTGAGTGTAGTATGATAGAGGTTGGTGTAGGTAGACGACAGTGTCACCCACGGATAGCATGTTGAGAAACTGGAAGCACATGTAGATGATGTGTGTATTCGAAGAGATTGAGATCAGAGTGGCGTAGCGGAACTTGGAAAGTGTGACATTCTTGCGTGTTAGAAATTAGAAAGTTGCTAGTTGAGAACGGATTGTTAACGCGCGGAGTGATTTGGGTTGAGAGATGATACTAGGATTATGTGGCGGTTGACTCTTGAGTCGCCTTGGGTAGTTACCAAAGTTGTGGTTGGCGAGAATGAAATTCCTGAGACATGTGTTGTCGAGAGGAGAATTTCTGTGAATCTGTCTGAGATAGAGACAGTGTGAGATTTTGTAGCAACATAGAAATATGTTTGAGGCACATAGTTTCCTGGGTCCCGGGAGATATTAATAGTGAGTTGTTGAGAACTTCACCTGATTGGCTGCTTGGATGACTGAATTAATCCGAAAGGGAGTGAGGTATGAGTGGGTTGAAGCTTGAGAGTGAGCTTTCCCTGAGTTGAAGGTCAGACTGACTTCAACTCTTGTGTTAGTGGTGCCACCACATGGACTGAGTGGTGTGGTATATACGGGTACTCCCTTGGACGGGTTATGATGTGAGAGGATGCAGCGGGATTTTTTATGTGAGAGTTAAGATAAAATTTAGCTATGTTTGGAAATTGGAACAGGCATGAAAATTGAAACTAGGAGGTGAAGTCATTGAGTTCATGTTGAGGCCTGAAATTCGTTTCACGCCGGGGCGTGGTATTGCGCCGAGGCATGAAACTAATTCTACACCGAGGTGTGGAATAGAAATGTTAGATAAATTAGAAGTCAAAGAGTTGGCGCTGGGGTGTGAAACTGGTTCCACGCTGGGGTGCGATTCCACGCCGAGACACGAAATGGTCTATGCCGCGGCGCCGCTTGAAATTTTTAAGATTTTAAGGATTTCGAAATGCCACACAGGATACGGATTTCTGTAGTGTCGGATTGAGATCCGAGATTTGTTGTCCAGTTTTGGCACAATCTACGAGTGGTAGAAACGTGGATGTTGTTTAGTGCTACTTTCACCCTCAGATGGATGGTCAGTTGGGATGTACCATCCGGGTTCTGGAGGAGATGTGGAAAACATATGTGATGGATTATCAGAACAATTGGGGAGATCATCTCTTGATTGATGGGATTATGTGTTATGAGAGCTATCAGACTGATTTTGGATAGCATATTATGAGGCTCTATGTGGTAAGCCAGACGGATTTTTCTTGTGTTGAGCAATAATTGGGAAAACCACGACGTTGATTTTAGAGATGATTTTGGAATTTATCGAGAAATTGAGAATTGAGACCTTGTGATTTATTGAGGTAGTGGTTTGAGAGTGGTTTTGCCCTTATGGTCATTGGGGATTTAAGGCACGTTATACATACTAGTGTAGAGTGGACACGTATTATGGACTGAGACAGGTGTCGAATTAGAGTGAAGTGGACATACACTTGGATGCTTCGTATGAGGGAGCCTCCATCTAGAGTGTGGATGTGAAAAAATGAGATGTATTGGTAAATTTTGATGACGAAATTTCTGTAAGGAGGGTAGATTATAACAACCCGGATTTTCGAAAACAGTGACTTAGGGGTGTTAGTGAAAGATTTCAAAGTTAAAAATTATAATATGACGTAATTGTGACATATACGGGATAACACGGATGTGATGACATCGTGTATATGAGTATTTAGAGGTTTTCAGGAGTTTTCAGAAAAGTGGACTAAAAATAATTTTACATGGATTCGTGAGTTTTTCGTCTTTAGTGTCCGATCGTGACATTTTGAGGGTCACGTTGATAGAAAATTGATAAGGACGAATCGGCGATGAGATGCCGAGACTTTGGGGTCAAGATTCACGACCGTTGAAGGTTTAAAAAATTACAGAAAGACCCCCAAAGCCAAAGTCTATATAAACTATATAGGAGGTCAGATTATTCAAAAAACTACAGAAACACCCCTATTCGCCGGAGAAGGCGAGCTCACTGTTGTCTCCGGTGACGCTTTGCATTCCCGACTAGTTAACTGCCATGGCCGATGGTGATGGAACCGTCTCGACCGACTGATCATCGTGGTGGTAGCTATTTCCCTGTCTAGTGTCGGAAATGCCGTAGATCAGGCCAGAGATGTTCGCCTGCGTCAACTGTCGTCGATCGATTTTGGTGTCGCCATCCCCTGACACCGATGACGAATGCTTCATCTCGACAAGCTGGTTCTGACGGTGGCCTCTGATCATCGGTAATGAGGCTCGACAGCCTATACCTCGTCGTTCACCGATCCACCTTTCGGCCGTCGGTTACGGTCGGCCTTGGTCGGAGCAAAATCCATTCATCGAGATGATCACGGTGGTGTCCTCCGTTTCCCGTTCCCGATCATCGATCGTCTTCTCCGACGATTAACCGTGAAACACAACTGAGTTGACAAATATCAGTCGACCCCCTCACCTTGCTGACTTGGCAGTTGCACCCCCATGGCACACCCCCACTGTTTTGGATGTTGGCAGTTTACCCCCTACCACATGTGACAACGTACAGACCCCCAAGGGTTTTCAGGTTAGCAATCTCGCCCCCGTTTGGTTATTTTAAGTATAGTTTATAGATTTACGGTAACGCCCCCGATGCGTAAAATATTTTTTAGCCTCCGGTTATCGTTTTGTATGATTTTGATCCCATGACTTCGAGGACTCATCCGAGACTATCGGGACACATGGATTGGAGATACGGATGAGGAAAAAAGAGAAAGGAGGTCTGAGAGCTACGGTTCGGATAACGAGGTAGGGGTTTTAACTATGCATTTCTATAATATTTTAAATGCATGTGATTTAAATAATGTTGTGGCTTAGGTTAGACGATTTGTGCCCTAGAGCATCACAATAAAGAGTTGTAAATTCATCTAGGATCATATAATTAGAGCTAAAATAAACAAGAATTAAGTGAGAAATACTTACAATCTCCATTGCAAAATATTAATTCTTTGTGACCGAAATTACCACCAAAATCCTACACACATGCAACACAAAACAATAAGATTAATAATCATCCATGGTGTGTACTTCTAACACCTTAGGATTGCAATTTTCTTGCTAGAGAAAAAGGAAGAATTGGAAGCAAACTCCCTTAGGAATAATGAGAGCACATTCGGTAAAGCTTAGCAAAGAAAGAGAGAAGCCTTTATTTAATTGTTTTAAACCACTTATACAAAGAATAAATGTGAGCATGTTATCCACAATAAAGTCTAACATTTATTTGCATAACATGTGCAATTTTCCTAGCCATAAATATTCCAAAATTCTATGGCCAAGT